>JABGLZ010000810.1:3144-58001 GCA_014705045.1 Colletotrichum theobromicola
ATCAATCAGTCAGCCAGCTAGTCACAGGCACACACATCCGTTGGCCGCTGGCCAAGACGAAATCGTACCTGTCGTGCTCCGTGTGCTCTCGCACAAGCTCCCCCCCGTGGGTTGCGGGTGCGCCGTCACATCGCACAGAGATGGGATGCCCGGGAAAGGTCCGATACTGCAGGAGGCTGTTGCGCCAACGTCGTTCAAAGCAAATCCTCCTCCTCGCCATCGCTGTCGCCGTTAAACCACGATACATACAGTCGCGTCCGCTTCCAGCCTGCGCGCGGCCCGCATCGCATCACGACACACTGATTGATTGATAACATTACGTGCTGATCCCTGCAACAAATCCCCATCCGCTTGTCTTTTTCCCATTTTGACCCCAACTGCTGCGCAGCGACATGCCCACCCCCTCAGACCCCTCCCCCCTCGTGCGGTTTGGCGCCCCCGAGTGAAACATCCTGGGAAAACGTCGACGCGCTCTTCTTCCGATGGAAACTCATCTGAACCATGACATATCGTTTGGAGACTGACTTGTGGGGCGGCCCGCCGACTGACAACATCAGAGGCGCATCTCGCGTCTGAACCAGAAATTCAGGTTCCATCTGTGCAAACAGACTGACAGCTTGGCTCACCTCACATCTGTCTGTCTGTCTGTCTGTCTGTCCTTCTACCTCGTCTGTATCCAGATCAAGCTGCCCGACGCTCTCAACTCGACATGACATCCCCGTGGAGCCTGACTGACAGTCTTCCACTTCCTCGCAACACCATCCACGCCCGTATTCCAAATCAGTCGCAATATTCTGCATCATGAATCATGGATCACCAACAACACGCCCACAGAGACCCTTTCAACTACGCGCCGTCCCATCCTCCATCCAGCCCATCATTTGCCATGCTCACCGCTCTGCGCTCCGTTTCGTCCATTTCCAGACCACGCCAAGTTCCCGCTCGACACCACCAGCAAGGCCGCCTCCTCTACATCGACCTTCCCCGATCAAGCCACTCTCGTCCTGGTCTGGACCAGCAGGTCCCCTTTTGCCCTAGTCCACGCCGCCTCCAGACCTCTCTATGCACCCGAGACGCAAGACTCACGCTCGCTGCGCTGAGCAAGGATGCAAGGGTTCCCATTCCCTACGCCGATCCTCCCTCAGCCTCCCCGCCGTTTGCTTTCAATATCTCTCCAGGACTCGTTCACGGCCAACCCCCACCCTCCACGACGACCCCTCCTTTAGCAAACAAGGTCGCTGCTCTCCAGTCTTCCGTCGTCTCCGTCCCCTCCACCTCGAAAATGGGCCACGCCCGTTTGGGTCTGCCAACCCCCAGCGTCCCCTCTTGATCACAATAAACGGTCGTCGTCGTCGTCGTCGTCGCCGCCCTGCCTGAGCTGTGTGGCGTCGCGTCAAGTGGCTCTGTGCGCTCGACAACTTCGAGGTCATCCCGTCGCCTAGTGGTCGGCCGCCCATATCTCATGTATAAGGACGGACGGCTATGTATGCGGCCGGTGTCACCCGCAGCAGTTCGCAGCCTGCCCTCCCGATGACACATCCCAATGCCACAAAGCACGACATATCCTCTCTTCTTTCGCCCTCGGATGTGATTCGATCCCTCCCCGGCGGGAATCTATTGCCCAGGTCGAATGTCGACGAAGCGCTTTCTCGGATTCATGGCCTATGCATTCTCGACCTTTGACTATTCGGTATTGAATGGCGGTCACCAGGGCGGCCGCATGGGGAGCATGTCAGACAAATCACGACTAGCCTCCGCTCACCCTTCCCGATCCTCCCCACCATCACGCTCTTCGTCCTCTCCCAGCACCCCACACTCTCGATCTTCTCTCATCCAAGCAGGGTATCACCACCAACGCTTCTCGTATCGTCCTTCGTCCCCTTGTCCATCCACTAATCAACGCCGCATGACTTGCCCCTTAGCTAAGCTCGAGGCCTCGCCACAAGTCTTCTCGCGAAGATCCCCGGCTGCTCTTCGCGCCGGTACCCCATACTCTTGCCATGCTGACAGCACAAGCCACATCCAGCCACCAGACTAGTTCGAAGCGTAGCCCTACGACGGCGCCATGTCAGACCTAGTCGGTCGGTTCTTCTCTGGGTCGAGTCGAACACCAAAGCCTGCTTATACATGGCATGGATGCTACTGGTTGCGTGTTACTTCTCGTCCATCTAAAGGTCTCGGGCTTCTGCTCTTCTGCTTTGCTTTGCTTTGCTGTAATCCTCCGCGTCTGATCACCTGGGAGCCCCCTTGTCATCCACAACTGCCATTCCGACTTCCGACTCCCTCGTTCTGAGCGAATAGAGACACCCTGCTGTTGTCTTATGCTTAACAGAAATCCCGAACCGACATCCAGCCAAGTCTCTGCGGTGGCACTGACCTTGCCGTGGGCTGCCGTCGACCGGGTGTCCTCCAAACAGGGAACCAGCTGCTAGTCGCAACACCATCCCCATTGGCAAGCTCCATCTCCCACACCCTCTTCTGCGAGATCGTCCTGCTCTAGATATCCAGAGAGCGCATCACCCTCGAACCCCATGATCCCCACCCACCCATCCTTGCCGGCGCGTCCCACTCCGCCCTCCTGTGGCCTGGCAGGCATACCACGATTGTGTCCTCTCTCCTCTTGGAACCACGCCGGTAGTCTCGGATCTTGCCCTCGCGACGCGTTGTCGCCCGCGTAGCTGCTTCCCGTGGTGATACGAAAGCTATCCGCCCCAAAACCTTTAGACATATCTCCATTCTGGTTGTGGCGGAACGGTGACATTCCCGCACGGCTGCACCAGCCTAGGGAGCCGGGGAAGTCCCTTCGACGAACCTTGGAGTTAAGGATGACTGGGGCCTCTTTTCTGTTTTTGGCAGTCTCTTTATGGGGCCTGTCTAGTCTGCTGATGAAAGACGGAGGGAATTCTTAACCACCGCACGGCGCGAGCCTCAAGGACCACTCAAGGCCATGCCATGCCGAGGCAAGTCCCGGTCACGCTCCTAGCTCCAGGAGCACTTGTTCCCGTCATCTTGACCTCATATAAGACCGATATATTGATATGGTGGTTTTCATTCGTGGCTGACGGTGAAGTCGGGCGTGGGATGTGGCGCTCATCAGCCACTCTGTCACGAAGGTCGTTGTCGTGAGGGTTGTCTCTTCTGTAAAGCCTGTTTTTGTTTCATGCGAGAAATCGTTAGACACCGCCCAATCACGGCGCTAGCTGCCCAATACCCAGATCAAGCCACAATCCAAAGCCCTGGGATCCAGACGGAACTTCCTCTTGGCAGCGGCTAGGCGGTCACGGACGGCACGCCCGTCTGCGTAGCAAGCTCGAGGGAGAGAGGGAGGGAGGGAGGGGGGTGACTTGCCATGTGACTCAGACCTGCGGCCAAGCGGTGTGGATGGATGTCTCAGAAGCTATGTGCTTTTCTGCGTATGGTGTGCGGAGACGCGTCTGCGTCTGCTCGGGACTGGGGAGCCGCTGCCGTTTGGTATTATCGCAGATAAGCCTGTACGCCCTTTTGCTTTGTCTGCCTGCCTGCGTGCCTACCGTTTGACGGTATCTTGAGTATACCGACTATCCTCGACCTTGGTTTTCCACCAGCGTGCAGATGAGGCCAAGGGAACTGCCGGGGCGACTATTCCCGATATAATCCAGTGTGGCCCGCTAGTCGATCGAGAGAGCTAGCCCGTACGTCGAATATACCATGATGGTCCAGTGGGGACTGGGCATTACACCGATACTGTCGAGATGCAGCTCTCTGATTTGTCACGACGCTTGTTCGTGTTTTGGTCAGCTGGACTCGAATGTTCTCGGGGAGGTCGCACAGTTTCAGCTAGGTGTCGTTCGATGTGGACTTTGCCCACCTCCAGAGGACTTGTTTTACGATGTGCGTCTCCTCGGGTGCGAGGGAAGTGGTTGGCGACATCCGTTTTCCCTCGTGGAGTACGACTCGCGATGGATTCTCACGACGGCAACCAGCATGACGAGAGGATGCGGATGAATCCTGCAGAGCAGCATTACTGGAGGAAGAACTTGTTGATTTGCGACAGATGCTCAACAAAACTTTGAGGGGCTAGGCTGAGGATTTCCTCGGCAGCTGCTCCAAGGGCTTGATGGGGAGACAACCGCATCTTCTACAGTCTCCTCGCCTTCCCCATGTTGATGCTGTTGCGGTTTGTTCATAGGACAAGAAGCTCCTTGTCGTTTGGCAGGTCTTGTCAACTGGTGAAGGCTGGCGAGGACGAATGTCTCCAAAGATGACCTCTCGGTTAGAGAAGGAACAATAGTTCCATGAGTAAGGAGGGAAAATGGTTGGAGGCAGCTCTGATGTGTTTTGTGATCTCAGGAGACTGCTGATCCTGCTTTCCAGACTATGTAATTCACAAAATGCTCCCCTAAACATCCCATCTGGAGACAAACTATGGATTCTCCAAACTTGTTGACGATCGTTTGAGATTGGGACAAAATGCTACCCGTAAGGTCGTAATCAGACATGTACTTATCTTACCAAAAGTTCTCTACAGTATCTAGCCCCATTTCCACTGCACGTCAGACACCTTGATTGAGACAGGAAAGAAGATCTGTCAATCCGGCTCCCACAATCACACCATTTCCTCCCAATCTCGCTCTTCAAGATGGAATCTATTGTTCTTTGAATGAAGCACATTTGAAAACGCTCAACAATGTGGTCTAGTAAACACGGTGGGCATATTTGCTCCTGAGAAGCTCCCCCCTTTTCATCGTCACCCAGGGTATCGGCGCCATAAGCAAAGCAAAAGCAGCAAGAATCGTATTCCCCCACCCCAAGCCCAAAGCGTCGTATAATGGAGGTCCCGCGAGAGGAAGAAACGCGCCAAAGATACTCCTAAAGATTGTAGAAGCGGCGAGAGCAGACGCAGCATGCACGGTGAATGCATCAACGAGGTACGAGGCCAGTGGGCCAAACACAAACAATATCCCAACCCCAACGATAAACGTGCCAATCATCGGCACCAGCCAAAATACCCCCTTTTCCGCCGTCCAGCCATACAGTAGGAGTCCTCCTGGTATCACTGGCACAGAATACGCCATGAGAGGCAGGCGAAACTCAGGCCTCCGGGCGCCATTTTTCTGCGAAAGCGATGTGGCCAAGTTGTCGCCCCAAAAGGAAACAAGGAGGGTGCCGGCCACTGTACCGATACCGACGCCTATGAAGGTGAGACCGGAAGAGCCCGCAGAGAAGCCGTACTTCTCAGTGAAGACCATTGCTACCGTGGTGAAAAAGAGGTACTTGGAAAGAAATGTTAGCCAGAGTCGAGACGAGTAAGGCGCGGCCACCGTACCAAGTATCCGTAGATAACTGCAAAGTATGCAGACAGAGTGAACACAATAGGATGTAATACCAAGAGCCTCAGCGGTCGCTTGATGGCCCGAGAGAAGGCCTCTTGGGGCGAGACGCCGTCGTCCAGAATCGAGGCGAATCTGGGATTCCCCGTGCGCTTTCTGATCTTTTGCGCTCGTTTCTCGAGCAGATATTTTGCAGAAGTTTCTCTAAGAATGAGAAGCATTGCAAGTCCGAGAACACCAGCCTGTTATATGCAGCCTTCGTCAGCGATGTTGTCTTTTGCCTCTGGTGCAGACAGCTCGCGCCGACCTACCATGATGCACAGCGCCCAAAAGATCCATCTCCAGCCAGCAAACTCCGCCAAGAAGCCGCCCGCCGCAGGCCCAAGAACTGGTCCCAGGAGCGGCGCGAGAGAATATACTGACACCGCTCTGCCCCTTAGCGCTGGAGGCGCGACGTCCGCGATCGTGCCACCCCCGATAGACAGCGGGGCTGCACCGGCGCATCCACTCAAAAAGCGGAATACCAGCAGAACCCCCAGATTTGGCGAGACGGCACAGGCGGCGTTGCAGGCGAGAAAGAGGACATTCGAAATGCTGTACGCTGGATACCGTCCGT
Source organism: Colletotrichum theobromicola (assembly GCA_014705045.1). Lineage (NCBI taxonomy): Eukaryota > Fungi > Ascomycota > Sordariomycetes > Glomerellales > Glomerellaceae > Colletotrichum > Colletotrichum theobromicola. Next base: position 9,070 of record JABGLZ010000810.1, read on the forward strand.
AGAGCTCCGACATGGGTGCTGCTAGTCTATGCGTCGTAAGCAGATGCCGCTTGATAAGGGCATTTCGAACTTATGGAAGACACTTACACGGGACCAAACACGAAACCCAAATTGAAGATGGACACAACCAGTGAGGACAGCACACCATTAGGTGCTTTGAACTCCTTCAAAATCTCTGGGACGGTAGGGGCAGGCATCGACGACGCTATCGCTCTGGAATTCGACCTTGGTCAGAGACGTCCAAAGAAGTCGTTCGGTTGAACTACTCACGCTTGTAGTGTTAAGATACTCACAAGAACGATCTGAACCCACCTCGATGCCATGGGCCAGTTCATCGGATTCTCTGGATCGTACGGCTTATTCCAGTCCACTACGAATTTGGGTGACGCCGAGTTTCTCCCATCTCCCCCCGTTGTGCTGGAGGCATCGCTCGCCCTTGTGGAAAAGTACGGCGATCGTTGTGATTCGTCGTCATCGGGTATGCTGCTGAATGCAGCGCCCATGTAAAGGCTCAGCTCGTCGACGGGCCCTGGGGGCCCATTTGCGCTTAGTCTGAACCATGAAAAGCCCGAGGTCCTTGCGGTTTGTGGCACATGCTCCCAAGAGCGATCTGACTCCCGTTTCTCCACGGACGCCGGAGGCGGGTATTGAGGCCGACCTTCGGCTGATGTGATCGAGCCGTGATGATCTTCAACAGCCATTTGTCGCTGCTATTGCCTCCGAGTTGTGTCTCGCGAGAACATCACACAAAGAATTGACCACGGGCTCACGAGAGAATCAGTGGTGCCGATGGAAGAGCAGATGTCAAATGCATAGTGTGCAGATGGCTTGGAAGTTGCATATACCAACGGCGCAACAGCGGTCACAGTCTTTTGTTTTCGGGCATAAGTGCCCTTCTATTTCAATATCAACCCTCCTGCCGCAGTCATAAGGCCTTTTAATCAGTATAAGGCAGACGGCTGCTATTCCTGAGAGCGCTATGGTGTTGAATGTAACGTGGCCCCCACTATATGAGGCACAGTCATCCGTTCCGAATAGATTCGATGGCATCTCTGTGGCTGAAGTCGGCATAGCTCTCTGTAGCCATAACATGCATTCGTGCGGGCATGACCGAAACTGGTTTAAAAGGCTGTGTTAACGACCAGCAGTCAGTCGCACCACGTGGTCCAAACCCCCTCGCTACAATGCCGTTCAAACCGAGTCTTACAGGTTGGGAAACGGGATATTAGCGTTAGGTGAGGTCCTGGCCGCAGGTTGCGCTGCAGTAGACTTTGGGCCCCTGTTTCACGTTGTTCGAGACTGAATCGCACATGGCCTTACCAATGGCATGGATACTTCAACGTCAGCTGTCACTGCCAAGACACAGCGAGGAACCCTTTTCTCAGCTCCGATCATAGAAGACCACATAAGTACCAGCCTCCAAAATCATCCGCCCGATGTGAGAAGAAAACTCATTGCAATCTACAATCATGAGATTTGCTCATAGTGTTGCTTTTAACGTTGAAGTGTCTTGTGAAAAATAATTATAATTGGACAGACCTGACATTGCAGCTAATTACTGTTCCAGAAGACGAGACTAACAACGAAGACGGCGGCGATAGTAATGTAGCATAACCACAGGAAGAACAGTCGCTCCAGCGCAGGAAAGAATAGGTGGTATCGTAAATTAGGTACCATAGAGTACACTCATCGTTAAATGCTTCTTCAAACACCAGGCGTGCGCTTGTTCAGTAGTCCTGCTCTACATAACACAAGTTTGGCAGGGAGAGGTAATGCATCTCAATAACTAAAGAAAATGCCTTTGCTTCTTTCAGCTCGTAGATATCTTTTTACATCCTAGCCATGCAGATTAATACATGTAATAAGTATATAACCAAAGCTGACGTCCACAGCTGCCTTCCTACAGCTGCCTGAAGCTTTGATCTCCGCGATCATGATCTCATAGACGGGAGGAAAGACCTGACCACCAAATTAAGACCATTAATACCTACTTCATCTATAGCCGAAAAAGCAAAAGGATGCTCTTTCTTGTTCAGAAGTACTCAGAGATCCTGCATTTCCAAGCGGTTGTGGTGCGCACCTGCCGCGATCGTCGTCACTTTCTAGGTACACTGCCATCGCACTTCAGTAAGCTTAGGCGTCGCAACTGAGCAGCACATCGAAGACGTTCCAGACACGGCCGATATTACCAAGCCCTCCGCCGCTCCCAAGTCCGACAATCGTCTCAAGGCCCAAGCGATTCTAACTTTCCTTTAGGCCAAGGTGCGGACTGCCGCACCGATGTTGTCGCCAAGTCTGCCAACGGAGGCTTGAACACCTCCACGGACACCACGGATCTTGCCTCCCAGGAGACAAATTATGAGGCCAACAAAACACACATAATCAGTCCGAAAAAGAAACCGAGGCAGCAGGAGGAGTAGGGCCAGAAGGAGAAGAATGAGGCGTCCAGCATTACTTTCAGAGACGTCACCTTGTCGCCGAGGTGGAAAGTGGCCTCAGCCCTTCCAGCAAACCCCATTAGAGAGCAAGGATTCGCACAAGAGGAGCAGATTCAGACCATGGCCGAGTATGTGCGCATAATGAACGCTATTCCACCCACGCTTCGCGATCAGATCCGCGACATATGGATGTTCAAGCTTGCTCGCGACTTGCTTTGCCACTTTGTCACTAACACTAAGGGTCTGAAGACTTCCACGCAAAACATCGTGGCTGAGGACGCGGGGGCCAACATGCTCGAGGCGAAGACGAAGAAGTCCAATTCCTCAAATCTTTCCTGACAGGCTCTTTTCTACTTCTAATACTCGATAAATCCTCCTCTTCTGCACGTCTTTCCTCTCCCACATTGGCATCACCGTTATAGGACCTTTCCGTCTAAATCACCCTCGGCTACTGACTGTGAATTCACAGCGCAGTCCCATTGTCCACGTCAACAAGCTGTCAGGCTGCCTTTCCGTGGGTGTGTCTCCCTGCACATCACACCTTTAATTGAAATCACTATCGTCTGTCCTCACAGCGTTTCAAATAGCGCCAAGAAAGATCAAACACTCAGATACGTTGAGGCTCCAATGACCGAGACGCAACCAAGCCTATGGCATGACGGGGCCCTTGGTCAGCTAGTGAATGCTTTGCTACCGGCCCATGTTGTGTTCAAATGTTCAAGACTTCGGACTTGGCCACATTCTCTCGCACGCTCTAGCCGAAGACAAAGGTAAATAGGGTTTTCGGGACCTTTTAGCTGAATGTTGCAACTTGCATGGGCATGGGCGGAATCAAAAGCTTAGACTTAGGTACCATGTGATTATTTTGCTTGCTGTTCTGACGTCGTCCCCGACGTTCTTGGAGGTTGCACTCAAGGTTTTCTTTAGCCTTGTCTTCGCCATCACTATCATCCAAATCCATGACGGGAAGCCGTTCGATGATGGCTTTGACCCGGGCGTTCCATAGTTCAAACATTGTCGTGTTGTCGATGCCTATTGTGACTCGATGGGCTAACTTGACCTCCCAAGGTGACAATTTATTTCATAGGGGGAGGATGTTTGCGGAGATTTGTCAGTCTCACGTTCGTGAGTAATCCCAATACGGCGCACTTTGCTCAAAGCGACTTCTGATTTTTCATCATGGTGGGGAATGATGACCCGACTGTCATCTGTGAGCGAGGGCTGCTGACGAACCTCGTGGTAGTGATAAACGGGCAGTCTCTTTGGCATGGTCGACGAAATCGGTAACGCTCCTAGCTAGGATCAGATGCATTCTAGCACAAAGGAACGCGTTGATTCGAGGCTACATTGATACGTCTGCAACCTAGGTCTCGGCAAGCTCGTCATTACGTTGTTTATCGGCCATCAATGCGGCCTTTAATCTCCAATCGAGAACGGCTGTCAGAGTGAGCACCTGGGGTAGTACGTGAACATGGAATGCCTTTACTACCGAGTCTGATTCCCCGCTATTGTTCCTCTTGTCAAACCGACAGGACCGCTCCTAAGTCTTCTTCGCTTCAGAGATCATGACGTCGTTTTCAGACTTTTGCTGCAGTTAGACGTATGAGTAGCGCTGAGAACGCTGAGGAGGCGGACGACGAAGGATGAGAAGCTTCCTTTGGGTAACACGCTTCGCTTATTCGATCCTTAAGGTAAGCAAGTACCCCGGGAACATGGCATTCGGTTGATCGTCTATGGATCGGTGATATCCACATGTGCCGACACATGTGAGAACACATAACAAACAAAAAACCTGGCTATCGCAGACCATGTTCCACGCAACCTTTCCCTGCCCTTCCAGCGTCTCGATACGTCAGCTATCGAAGGATGTCTTACCTGATTGTCATCGACTATTCTAAGTTAGGCTATCAAATGCACCAATATACGTGGAGAGCGCCTAATTCCTTCGAAGTCGAGACTCATTGCCGCCCAGCCAATTCCAAAGGATTCCGACATGGCGCCCTACGGCTCATCACCATTGGCGAAAGTGCCAAACAAAAGGCCCACATTGATCGATACTCATGGATTCGCATCCTATGCGTAGAATTGTGGCTTACGGGCTTCCTGTTCCCAAGATCCTTGTGTCAGCATGCTTTGATTGATTAGGGGACACAGTAAGATAATGCAACGGTAAGCCCGATTCTTGGGTCGGATAAGAATGTCGTTCTTATGATACCCACAATACGTCAATGCATTGCTTCATAACACTCGTCGTCGCTCTCACACTCCTTCCCGTCTCGAGTTTTCACGTTGACAACTGTTACGATAAAGCTCTGTTCTAGGACTGCAGCACCATGACCGAAGGCAACAGAGTCGCAATAATTGGTTTGGGTGAGTTCTTGGTTGAAGGGCACAGATGCCCTTAGTCCCTTTAACATACTGACAAGTATAGGGGCGCTTGGTCTTGTCGCCCTTAAGAACTGCCTAGAAGAGGGTTTTGAGGCGACAGGATTTGACCGCATTTCTTATCCGGGAGGACTGTGGACCTATACGCCAGAAGACCGGGTCTCTGCGCTCCCAAGTAACATTTAAAGGCTCTTTCTTACCGAACTAAGATTAACCAAGTGCGGTAGCAACCGTTGTTAACATTTCAAAAGAAAGGGCAAGTCCGCTGCTTGCCCACCTGACTGACTGGTCATGCTGACGACCTGCACCAGGGATGCTTCACAGACTTTCCGTTCCCGGCAGGTGAGTCAATGCAAATATCTCCTGTATCCATGAACTGAACTCAGTGGCGGTAGAGGTTCCAAGCCTTTGCTCCTCCGGCGATGTGCAGAGATACCTAGCCAGCTACGTGGATCACTTCAATCTGCGCCCTTCGATGCGCTTGAGCACAAGCATCACCCGCGTGTACCGCAATGAAGGGGCCAAAAAATGGGGGCTTGAGATAAATGGGGCACCCGACGAGATGTTTGACAGAGTGATCATGGCAACAGGTCAGAATCATACGCTAAAGTACCCTGACATTGAGAGAATCGAACTGTTCCGCGGCGAAAGGCTTCACGCAAAGTCGTTTAAAAGGTAAGTTTGTGATGTCAAAGACTTGATACCAAGCTTGGGGTTGCTCATAATGACGTGTCTTGGAGTCCCGAGGGATTCAAGGGTAAGGATGTCTTGATCATCGGCCTTGGCAATACCGGGGCAGACACGGCGGTATCTCTGGCCGGACACGCCAACAACATCTACCTATCACACAGACACGGATGCCTAGTTGTAGGTTGCCTCTCACTCCACACCCCAGTTAGTACCGTCTAACGTCGCGGAGTTGCCACGCGTTAAAGACGGCAAGCCCGTCGATCATACCATCAACGTCCGTTACGTCACGTGGCAGCGCGTCTTCGAGCGCTTCTTTCCCAGTCTAGTCGAGAGGCTTTTCAATGACTTCGGCAAGAGACTGCAGGATGAGGCGTTCAACATCCGGCCCGAGTGGAAGCTGTCACCCGCGCCCTCCCTCAAAAAGTACCTACCCCTATTTACGGACAATCTCACCGACTCTTTAGAGAGCAGCGCTGTCCAGTCCGTCGACGGCGTCAGCAGGGTCGTCGGGCCTAACAGGGTCGAACTCACCGACGGTAAAGTCATTCAGGTAGACACGATCATCTACTGCACTGGCTACATGTCCGACTATAGCCTTCTGGATCCCGAGTACGACCCGACGCGTGAGACCACGCCAGATTGGGCCGCCGCCAGGGGCTCGAGGGGCAAGCCGCTTCCCAGGCTGTATCAAGGTGTCTTCTCCCTGAGCCACCCGCATTCTCTGGCCTTCCAGGGTGCTGTGGCGCTCACTATGGGACAGTTCCAGATAAATGACCTGTCGTCGATGGCGGTGACGCAGGTGTGGAAAGGGAGGTCGGTCCTTCCCCCTCAGGAGGAGATGGAGCAGGCTGTCGATAGGCACCACGCCTGGATGGTTGAACTGGCTAGGGAGGGCAGCGTCCTACCACAGACGGTCAACCCGTATCAGTGGGCGGACTGGGCTGACCAGACGGCCGGCACAGGCGTGAATGAGTATCTTGGCTGGGGCTGGAAGGGGTGGAAGTTCTGGATTCAGGAGCCCCGATTCTGCGGCATTCTCATGGGCGGCATCTACAGCCCGCATATCTACCGGGTCTTTGACGGCAAGAGGAAGAAGTGGGATGGCGCGAGGACAGAGATTGAGAGGCTATACAAGGTGGCGAACGAGAAGCCCAAGGTCAATTGAGAGAGAACGAGCCTTTACACCACCTGCAAGTACACGCTAGTCTAGTCATAGCTTATGGCTTGCTAGTTCATCAAACTCATCTTAGTCCATAGCCCCTTGGCACTTTAGCCAAGAAGCTTGTGGTGTAACAACTGCTTAAAGAGCAACGAGAGGCCTTTCCATGTTCCGGGGAGTTTCCTCCGCGTGCACCAGCGTAGATTCCCAGATCTTTTGCAGTAAGACGCCTGTGTTTCTCGACAATAAGCTTGAACCAAAACATGACATACTTCTCTGAAAGCATATAAATTACACATGTGATTTGGCGTCGCAATACTTCCATTGCGTGTGGAGTCTCCTAATTTGGTGGAGGAATCCAGCTTCTAGGCGCAGCAGGTTCCTTTGAGAGTAGCAACCAGCATGTAAAAGCTTGGTGTCGTTCATGATCAGAAACAAGCCCCGAATAATATGGCCCTGTCTTACATTCAGTGCTAATCTTACCCCCCTACTTGACTTGGCCATCTAGTGTGGCGAGTGTTGGATCTGATTCATGGATGAATCCGATCCTTGTGTTGAGAGCGTTGAATGTCTCTTGCCAATATGCGGATAGGCTCCTAACTTTGTGGGCACATACTCATTGTGCATCATGATGTATGGGGCGTGTGAGCTATGAGGTTTCTTTGCAGCAAGCCTGCATTGCGCGCTTCATGGCTCACTGACTTGCTGCTGTTGGCATTTCTTCTGGCTTTCACTGACAGAGAATAGCCATCGTCCGCCTGCACGTGTACAAATGTCCTGAAAATGTAGCAACTTTGTGGGAAGCAATCACAACTCTACTTTCAGCAGGCACATTATCACAGCAAATAGGGAACCACGCTTCCGCGACGACGAAGTTCAAACGTAGCACCATTAATAGAGCCTACCGCGTTAAATGCTAGGGACCTTCAGAAGACGCAGTCCTCATCAGATTCTGGAATATTACGAAGATCTGGAACTAGATGTTGCATGTACGGGAAGGAGAACCACGACTCAAGCCTTGCAGATGATACTGCATCATGATGGGTGCGGTCGATGCGTGTGTTCGGGCGCCACTTAACGATTAAGGCAGTCTACGCGAATACATCCCTGCCTCATTCCGACAATGCCATGATCGACTGGTGCTTAAATGTGCTTAAAATTGCTTGAATGGCGGGGTTGATAGCACCCCGGCAGCTTGTGGTGGCAGTCCGTTGGACGGCCCCAGTTTCGGTGGCGGGACGGACAACTCCTAGGAAATATTACTGGGGGAAACCTGCGGGGCCGGGACCCGGACCGGGGCGCCCCTCGTTGGAGAATTTCTCCGTCCATATGGCCGTTCTTGGCACTATCAATCAGATAATGTGACCTCTTTCCAACTGCCATGGTTGATTTCCGATTAGATCTTGGCATCTTACTTCTAATGCAGGGACAGAAAACAAAACAAGGTCATTTGGCGGTGTCTAGTCCTCAGAGTAGGATCTTGGTCCAACGCCTGCCTCTTTCATGGCTGTTCCTTTGGCATCTTTATCCTCCACACGGCTTGCCTTGCCACATCACGGCGGTTCCTTGAATGATAATCCATCTGATTGGGCCGCCTGTCCGTCATCTTGGTTGTTCTTTATCAGCGTAGGATTCGGAAAGCCGCAAACCATTTCTCACCAGTTTCTCACAGTCGCTTTTGCTCAAGTTTAGTCCACCAATGATCTAACCACGCAATATAAGCTTGTTTTCATGGTTGGAAATTACTTGGGGATTAGGTCTCTCACGCACGTCTATATAACGGCTTCGAAACATTCACTTCAGTTGGATTTGAACTCATCACCACAAACTTTGATCTCGACTCAATCTTACCTCTACGTCAAAGATATCCCAAAGCAATCATGTACTTCTCCAAGGCAGGTGTCGTGGCTTTACTGGCAGCTTTGCCGTCCACTCTGGCTTGTCTCGGCTACGAGGGCGGTCTCCCCACTCCTACCAGCACCAAGACCAACAGCAAGGTCATTGAAGTGGCTGCTGGCGCCACATTCGATGGTGGCTGGGCCAAGTATGACCGTGGCTCTGGTGCCTGCAACGAACAAGCCGAAGGAGGTGAGACAGTCCCTGTCCAGTCAGCTGATCGAAGTCACGAGTATCGTTCCTCACTTACACGTCTGAAGGCGACGCCGATGCCGTTTTCTTGCTCCGCAGAGGCGCAACCTTGAAGAACGTCATTATTGGAAAGAACCAAGCTGAAGGTGTTCACTGTGACGGACCCTGCACCCTCGAGTTCGTTTGGTTCGAGGATGTGTGCGAAGACGCCATCACTGTCGTAAGTATCAATCAGATGTTTTGTATTTGATGATAATGGAGCGGTGTTTGACATCCGGTGCAGAAAAATGATAAGGCAGGCGACCACACATGGATTATCGGCGGTGGCGCCTACAAGGCATCGGACAAGATTGTCCAGCACAACGGCTGTGGCACTGTGAACGTAAGTTGTTGGGGGCCCTGACGGCCTTTATTTTGGCGCTAAAATACATGGTAGATCATCAACTTCTACGCCAACACTTATGGCAAGTTATACCGCTCTTGCGGAAACGTAAGTCAACACCATCGATTCGATCAACACCGCGGCTCCAGCTAATGCATATATCTTCTTTTTCTGTTGGCAGTGCAGCACACAGTGTCGCAGAAACGTATATATCGAGTGAAACTCCCCATTATCCCTTGAAAAGATCATAAAAAGTCTAACAACTAGCAGGGGAACCACCGCATACAACGGCGGCGAGCTAGCAGGCATCAACTCGAACTACGGCGATACCGCCACCCTCAAGAACGTCTGCACGGACGCAAAGGTCAAATGCCAGATGTACAACGGCTGCGCCGGTGGCTGCGAGCCCACCAAGTCGGGCGTCTGCTCTGGATAAGAGTTGATGGTGCTGTTCAACGTCATACCACCCTTCCCCAAAGCATAGTCAAACGCGCCCGTTTCGTGTTTGGAACAGAGTTGGAACACTGCAATGTCTCTTTGATTTCATATCGCAAGCTGTACAGTCAGCAATACTTTGTTTCGTGTACATACAGATGTCGATATAAGTGCCCGTACCCGGCGAGTGACGCACATAGCCTTTTTGCAAGAATGATTATTATCCTACCTTCCCATGTTTATGCAAAGAGACACTTCAACTTTATTCTGATTTAGAATATTGATGTAGCTCAGCATTGGGTTCACCACATGGGTGCATTATATTTACTACACTTAGCTCACATGCAGGATGAGTGCGAGTGGTTTTGTGGTAAATTAGCAGCGAACACGTGAGAAGTCACTCCATTTACAGAAACCTAATTAGCACTGATAATACCGTCATTAAACAGCACAAATAGGACATTGACTTGTTCCATGCATGTTGCCGCACCAACAGCATCTACATAAGGTACATACCTTAAGAGCGCAAGATGCACAGGAAAGGTAAGTCCACGGTCTCCCCGAATATTAGTAAGATGTGACAGCAAGGTTATTAGTACAAAACAATAGGTAAACTTCGAAGATTAATGCTCTCTTCGAACGTCAACATTTCACTACGCTTGAATTCACCAATTCAAGAATTAGCAAAATGCAAATAAAAACCCAAACTACTGCAACCATGGGCCATCAAGACTCCAGACCTTCTAAAAGCCGCGCTTCTACCTTCTTCTACCGCCTTAAAGCAACGCTTCCATGCAACTCAACAAGCTCAAAAGCCACACAAAAGATCAACACAAATAATAGAAAAAAAAGGATTTATTTGCTGCCGAAGGTCAGGTCAAGAAGGTGAAGAAAATCTACTCAAAATTAGCTAATAACTTAAGAAACTCCAAGCAGGCCTCACAGATAATACTAGAAAACAAAGAGAGAAGGTTCCATTACAGAAACATATATTACAGTCAGCTATCTAACAGTAGGGTCTACTAACAGAAGTTAGAGATTAATGTATAGTAAATAGGTTTTATATTATAGTCCTAAGTTATAGGTTATAAGCTATTGTAGATTAGTCTTCAGAGGCTAAAGTAATTAGTTTTAAACTTAATAAGTTATTTATAGTGTAGGTAAGCTAAAAATATCCTAAGGATAAATATAAAGTTAATTACTAAAGAGCTATAGAAGTCTAACCTTAAGTTAGACTTAAGTTATTCTATATATAAGTCCTAAATATTCTCTTTATTCCTCTTACTAATTCTTATCTAAGTATTAGTAAGTACTTAGTAATTATAAATAAGCACTTAGTAGTTCTCACTAAGCGCTTATTACTCTATATTACCTGCTCAGTCTTATCTTATTATTATATAACTTATCCTATAATTCTTCTATTTTTAAGTAAGTCCCTAATATTCTTATAATCCTATAGTATAAATACCTTACTTTAGCTACCTAACGCTTAGGTAGGTTAGTTAACTATTATCTATATATAATAGGTTGTAATATTAGGTCCCCTCTTTAAAGGTCTTATCCTTAAGACCTAATATAAGTAGGTTGTTAGTCCTAGGTTAGGGATCTATTAATTATACTTCCTATTTTATTTATAATACTAATATTATATTAGGTTGTATTTCTAAAAATCCTACTATTTCTACCCTTTATTATTACTATTATTCTCTTAAGATTGCTGAGAGTAGCTTTAAAGTTATGCCCTGTTATTATTATTATTCTAAGGGCTTATGCTGTAAAATGCTACTAGGTTCCTTAGTGTGTGGGGAGTATGTTGTTATAAGTAGTATATGTTATTTATATAATACTTTAGATGATGCTATCTGCTAGTGTTTATAGTTCCTTTAATTATTATCTTTTTCTCTTTACTAATTTATTTATAATGGAACGCTTAATAGTTAAGTCTTACTATTTAAATAATAAGGAGGAGGAAATAGAGGAGTTATTTTATAAAAGAATAGAGGTGCTATAAAAGGTGTAGGCTGAAGTAAATAAAGTGTTAGTGAAATTAGATTATATTTATAAGGCTAAAAGGATAGTGTTTAAGAAAGGTTATAATAAGACCTTAGTAGTAGCTGAGGAGGATAGGGCTTTAGAGGCCTTTCTTACTAAGTCTTCTCTAGTCCTAGAAGCGTAGGTAATTAGTACTTCTAGAGTCCTAGACTTTAATATAATCCTAGGTGACTGGAATCTTAGTACTCTAAATTTCTTATTAGGGGAGTCCTAGTTAGCTGCTAGTATTCCTAGCTAAATAAATAGTTTTCCTTATTATAGTCTATCTGCTTTTGTTAGTGGTTAGATATATCTGTGAGGGTGTCTGATTTATTAATATCCTTATAGTGTGATTAGGATTAGTATAACTAGTGCAGGTATTATTTCCCATTCTTAGTATTACTATTAGTATTATATGAGTTTATTAGTTATATTTATAATATTCTTAGCTAGTTTCTATATATTATCTTTATATCTATATCCTTTCTACTTAATAAGGTACTAAATTCTTCATAGTTCTTATATATAATTAATAATTTATTTAACTTTATATTTTAGTTTATTATCTTCTATAATAATAAGGTTATTTATTTATAATCCTTAGGGTATTAGTTTAAGAAGTGAAATATGAAAGATTAAATAATACTTTATTATATTAAGTAGGTTAAGTTTAAAATTAACTAGTAAAATTTATTTAAGAATTTTAAAGGGTTTAAGTTTTTTATAGTCTAATTTATTATTTAGTTATTTAGTTTTAATATTTTACTATATAAAGTAGGCGCTATCTCCCTCTCTTAAAGTTAATCCCTCAATCCTTTATTTATTACTAAAGTATATTATTTATTTATATATAAATTTAAGTTCTTTATATATATTATCTTAGATACCCTTAATTTATCTAATTATAGCTATAGCCTTAATTACTACTAAGCTAGATAATAGTTCTCTATATATAGTTAGTTTAAAACTATAGTTAAGATAGAAGGAGGATTCCTTAGTACTTTCTCCTACTACGCTATTATAAGTAAACTAAGCTATTAGTAGAAGTATTACTTAGTTATTTTAGTTATAATTAATATAAGCGTAGAGGTATATTTTGAGGATTTAGTTAATTCTTTCTATTTATCTATTAGTCTATAAGTGAAATATAGTAAATATTAATTATTTAATACTAAGTTATACTATAATTAACTTCTAGAATTTAGATATAAAGATCTTATCTCTATTTAATATAATCTCTTTAGGTGTTCTATAATTAGTAATAATATATTTAAGGAATATATAAGTAAATTCTTTAGTGTTACTTATTTCTTTATATAGGATAAAGTAGGCGTACTTTATAAGTCTATCTATAATAATAAGAATACTATTATAATAAACTCCTATAAGGAGTTCTTAAGACTTCAGTAGTTTAATAATAAAGTTAAGTAATATAGAGTACTAAGTAGTTTAAAGTATAAATAAAAGTTATAATAATCTATAAAGTTAATATTAAAATAATTTGCTTTTTAAGTAGACTTTATAATCTTTAATTACTTTTATAATATATTCTCTAGTAACCTTATCTCTATATTATTATCTAAGTTATTTCTAGGTCTTTATAATTCCTTAGTAACTATATATAGGTAGTGAATAGAATTCTATAATAGCTTTATTATCTAAGATATTAGTTAGGCTAGCTATAGATTATCTAGCTATTATTAAGAGTTTAGTTATTAGTATAATATCTCTATTCTTATTATATTTAAGAATTACTTAGGTTTCTTTTAGTACTAAGATATTATAGTCTAATTATTAGTTTAAAGCGTTAGCTCTATTATTTTCTAATCCTTTCTAATAGATAATTCAGAAGTTAAATTCTAAGAGGAATTCTAACTATCTAATTTATTATTTATTAAGCACCTTTAACGTAATAAAGTATACTAAGTTCTTATAATCTATATATATAAATACTTTATAAATAGTTCCTAAGAGTTTAGGTCTCTATTCTTTAAAAGCTTTTATAATTACTATAAGTTCTTTATTATAAATCTAATAGTTAAGCTCTAGTCTATAGAGTTTATATAAGAAGAAGGTATATAGGTATAATCATCCTTTTGTATCTTATTAAGATAGTTATGCTCTAAGGGTGAAGTTAGAAGCATTAGTCTTAACTTTAAATTAATTCTATAGGTTAGAAATTATTAAGATTAGTTTACTAGTAATATATTCCTTAATTTTCTTAAAAGCAGTTTCCTAGGTTTTAGTTTATTTAAAGGGTTAATCTTTATAACTAAGATCTATAAGTAGTATATTAATCTTACTATAGTACTTAATAAACTTTTAATAGAAATTAACTAATCTTAGGAAACTTTAGACGTCTTTAAAGCTCTTTAGTATAAGCTATTCTTTAATTATTTTAACTTTATCTTTAGATATATAGATATATTTAGGGGTAATAGTAAATCTAAGGTACTTAACTTATTATACGTAAAACTTACTTTTCTTAGGTTTAACTAATAGTTTAGCTTTTTAAAGTTCTTATAATATAAGGTATATATATTCTTTATATTATTTAAGTATTAGAGAGAAGATAAGGATATTATTAAAATAAATAACTATAAAGATATCTATATATTTTTACAGAATATAGTTAATTATATTCTAAAATATTATAGGTGTATTAATAAGACTAAAAAGTATTATAAAGTATTTAAAATATCCCTTATATATTTAGAATATAATCTTCTATTCTTCTCTTTCCTTTATCCTTATAAGGTTATAAGCTCCCTTAAAGTTAAGCGCTATAAACTAATTAGCTCTATAGAGAAGTTATTATAGTTTATTAATAAGTAATAATAGATACTAATTCTTAATTATTATATTATTAAGTATATAATAATTAATATAAAGTTATAGTTTACTATTCTTCTTTAGTATAAATAGGATTAAGCTTCCTATTAGTAATATTAATTCTCTAATATATCTTTTCTTAAAGTTTTCTTTAAGATACTTATTAAGTATTTATATCTCTATTAAGTTAAGTCTATAGATTTTATTAAATCTCAGCTCTTATCCTTCTTTAAAGAGTATTTTATAATTAAAGCTAGTGTATTTTAGTAGTTTAGTTTCTAGTTCTTCTATAAAGAGTTTATTATATACTCTATATTCTTCTAAGATAGATAGAATTAGCTTCTCCTTTTTATTAAGGTCCTTTATTATTATTAGTTATAATATACTTTCCTTTATTCTAAGGAAGTAACTATAGCGTTTTGCTGTTTATTATTTAAGTATATTTAAGGCCTAAGTTCTATAAAGCTACTTAGGGACTATATCTTTATTTTCCTATTAGAGTTAGCTTATTCTCTAATCTATCTATAGGTTATTTTTCTTTAACTATAGTATTCTTAATATAAAGTTATATACTTTAATATCTATAATATTAAGTTAGAGTTATTTATTTTAATCTAAATAACTTATTATAAGGGGTGCAGTCTTATTTCTAATAGTTCCTCCTTTATACTAAACTTATTCTCTTTCTATATTACTAAGCTAGTAAGGGTGTTATTTTATATACTATAGTGTTTATAACTTATTCACTATTCTTAGTAATATAAAGTTTCCTTCTAATCTACTATTAATTAGTGTAATTGCTATTATATTATTAATTATTACTTATAGTTATAAGTATACTTTCTAGTCTAAAGATACTAAATATATAGACCTTATTATTCTTACCTATCTTAATTTATTATTAGTAGGTAAGTTTAGTTTTTTAACTGCTCTAATTTTCTAGGGTATATAATTTATTTTCCCTGTTATTATGCCTTTATAAGGCTGTTCTTATAGATTCTGAGTTATAGTGGACTGGATCTATATTTTATAATTCTCTAGGCTTAAGCCTTTTCTTAGTAGTATATAAGGCATTCGTCGCGCTAGCATTCATCCTATTATATATTCCTGTTATATATATATCTTATAGGGTACTTTAGGCTTAATATAAAGGTTATAAGGTTTCTATTAAACTTATATATCTCCTAGCTGGTGAGGATATGTTCTTAGTATATATTTCTTAGGGGTTTATTATTATATTTATAGGGGTAGAAGTGGTTTTTATGCTTATCTCCTATATGGTCTTCACACTTATTAAAGAAGTATTAAGCCTAGAAGAGGTATTAGTATCCTAGGTCTATTATCTTAAAGTAGGGGTAGTCTTTAATATAGAGTTATAGGTTATAATCCTTTTATTATTTTACTCTAGAGATTCTAAAGAGTTTAATAAACTATTTATTATTATATAATTTAATCCTCTTATAAGTAATTTATTCCTTTCTATTATCTTTAATTTCTTCCTCTAAGCTTATATTATTATTATTAGAGTTAATCCTAGGGGTAGATCTAATATAATATCTAGCGTTCTATAGGGTAATATCAGTTAGTAAATCAGAGTTATAAGGGATTCTATCTAAGTTAAAGCTAGGTTCTACTAAATCCTCCTATTTAGTGTTATAGGTAGAGCTTCTTTCTCTAAACGTCTAAGTGTTTATAAGTTTAAGTAATTATTATTCTTCTATTAGGTTATACTGATAATTTAGTTCTTTATTAGATTCTTCCTAATTCTATTCTTTAAGCTCTTAGTTAATTTATTCAATTTATATAGGGTTTCTATATACATACTTTTATTATTCTAGGTATATAAGTATAGTATTAAGTTATCTTTCTCACATTAGGTTATAAGGTTTATCTTAGATTTATTCTAAGTAAGCTAGTTTAGTGTTTTATAAGTATATAATTCTTTACTTATTATTATTTTTAAGCGCTTATTTATATGCTTATTATAATACTATAGGGGTGATAGTAAATACTAGTTACTAAACTTATAGTATCTTATTAAGTTACTCTAGGGATTTTTAGGTAATCCTACTGTTGCTCTAGTAGGCTAGGGTAAGGGTCTTAATTTTCATTTTAGGGATTATTATATTATATCTAATATATCTATAATTAGAGTTATAAGGGTAATATCCTATATTCTCCTTATTACTTCTATAGGTGAGGCACTTGTTATTATAGTATTTAGTCTATAAGAGTATCTTATAAAGTACTTTATTAGTTATACTAACCTATTTATTTTATTTAGGTATAAGTTACTACTACTATTTCTTAGGCTAGTAATATTCCTTAGTAATATATCCTAGTTTATTATAATTAAAACACTTAGGGTTTTATAGCTTCTTATTACTATTATCTTTAGTAGTAGTACTAATATCTATTAGTCTACTATAATATCTATAAGTAGTACTTTAGCGTAGGTTCTACCCTTAGTTATAAGCTTAATTATTACTTCTAAGTTAGTTATACTAAATCTTTATAAGGGGTTACTATTAATACTTATATGAGGTATTAGTATACTATTATTCTTATATTTTTTCTTTTTATTATTTATAGAAGTAGTTATTAATACTAATAGCTAGGGTAGTATATATAAGGAAGTTTTTAGACTTAAGGTATTTAAATAGTTTATCCTTTACTTTGCTCTTAAGTCCTTTATAGAAGAGGTATATTTTAAAGTCTTCTATAAGGTCTAATTATATATAGAGACTTTAGAATTCAGCTATATATTCTTTTATAGATCTAATCTACTTTAGGTTTTTAATATCACATTAAGCTTACCCTTTCTTATTAATTTCTTAAAATAGAGATTTAAGCGCTTCCTTAAAACCTTAGAAGCTAGTATAAATTTCCCTAGTCTTAGAAGTATAAGTATCTAATATCTTATTATTTAAGTAATCCTCCTAAATAGGTTTAAACTACTTTAGAGCTTTTCCTCTTAGAAAGCTAGTAATATATATAACCTTCTTATATTTATAGAGGAAGTCCTATTAGTAGAAGTTATAGTAGTTTTTAACTTAGTTAAGAAATCCTTTAAGTATACTAAGTTCTCTACTATAGGGGATAAATATTAGTAACTTAAGCTTCTATTAGTTTAATATCTAAATAATATTAGTAGTAGCCCTTAGGATATTAATTTCCTCCTAAAGCCCCTAAGTATCTAAGTTAGTAGATTATTCTTAAAGTTATAGAACTTTATTTTCTAAATCTATAATATATTATAGGCTATTTCTTAGTTATTAGATTATAAGTTTTAGGTTATAAAGCTTAGTAGCTATCTTATTATATATAGTTTAAACTTTAGTAATATTATTATCTCCTTTCTTAACTTAGGCGTAGAGTTTATTATATATTTCCTTTTTAAGGGAAACTTTATTATCTAAGTCTATATTTATTAAAGTTCCTTTAAGTTCTTTAGCTAAGCTTTTAACTAGCTACTTAGAAGAAGAGGAAGATCTTAGAGTAGGGGATTTAGTAGAAGTATAAGAGGATATTTTATCTATACTATTTAGTAGGTATTAATAGTTAACTTACTAAATAGGAATAATTAAAGTGTTATAGTTAGCTATCTAACAGTAAGGTCTGCTAATAGAAGTTAGGGATTAACGCGTAGTAAATAGGTTTTATATTATAATCCTAAGTTATAGGTTATAAGCTATTATAGATTAGTCTTTAGAAGTTAAAGTAATTAGTCTTAAACTTAATAAGTTATTTATAGTATAAGTAAGCTAAAAGTATCCTAAGGATAAATATAAAATTAATTACTAAAAAGCTATAAAAGTCTAACCTTAAGTTAGGCTTAAGTTATTCTATATATAAGTCCTAAATATTCTCTTTATCCCTCTTACTAATTCTTATTTAGATATTAGTAAGTACTTAATAATTATAAGTGAGCGCTTAGTAGTCCTCACTGAGCGCTTATTACTCTACGTTACCTGCTCAGTCTTATCTTATCGTTACGTGACTTATCCTATAGTTCTTCCGTTTCTAAGTGAGTCTCCAATATTCCCATGGTCCTATAGTATAAATGCCTTACCTTAGCCGCCTAACGCCTAGGTAGGTCAGTCAACTATTATCCATGCATAACGGGTCGTAACAACATATTCATCAAGGCCTGAAAGCTCAGTACCAAACAGCGATAACGAACGCCAGGAGGAAAATGATTCTAAGCGAAGCAAGTCTGAAATTAACAATCAAAGGAAGAAGGAGAAGACGAATAAAAGGTCGAACACAGTGCTAAGCGTTAAACACTCTAGCAGTAGCTCCAACTATAATGACTCCAACGCTTTCAGTGTAGCATTCCTTGCCTCTGTCACTGGAATCTCTCACCACGGCACACACAACTGGAGTGACACATTCAGTGCTGGCCAAAGTGGTGGATTTGGAGCTGGTTGCGATACCGAAACTGGTGGCGGCGGCCGTGATTTCGGCGGTGGTGATTGTGGGTGTGATCGATGATTCGGATTCATCCCCGGAATTGTGCGTAGGTATGTTTCTTAATTTCATTGTTGTTATTATTAGACTATTATAATTATGATTGTTACTATTATTTATTGTCATCGTTGGTATCGTGATCGTCGTTGTTGTCGTCGTTCGTATTATGAGTCCATTTATATAAGTACACAAGGAATATAGCCGCCCAGGCACAGGAAGAACAAGCGGTCTCTTCCTAACCACCTGCCTTTGAATATGAGGTCTCGATAACGTGTCAGACTAACTCTTTTAAATGGTGCAGCCCCCTACAAAATACGACATTTGACATATTGGAGCAGTCGACAGGACGACCAGGAAACCACCTCCTAACTCTAGCTTCCCGTATGTCCAGCGCCCAGCTCCAACCAAATTAAGTAAATAGTAAATACTCAGCAGAGAAATCATACCTCTATGAACGAGTAGGACTCGAACCGCGCATTAAAATCTTGCAGTTTACAGGCAATGGACCAAGGGCTAGCCGTGCATGTACTTTTCAGCTAGGTTGCATCAGCGTTGATGTCTACAGTGTTCGTCAGAACCTCGGAACTCGTGCGTTTGCAAGCAGCAAATAATGTGTTCCTGGGAGGAAGACTATTATGTAGCACTGTAGAAGCAGTTTTGATCCATCATATCTATATCGTCTTCTTCTTTCCAATGCCTACAACCAGACCCGATCTAGGACTCATGGAAATTGACTCCTTTACACTACTAATTTGCCGCAGATTATTTGTTTCAGCTTCCACGTCGAACCACACTGCCTGTGCGGCAATACAAGCGAAGCGTGTCGAGGACCGAAAATTCGCAATTTACATCTTGACTCTCTTTTCACATGTGAGGAAACAGACTAGTTCGCTCATCAAAGGAATGACCAGGGTGAAAACAAGGTTCAGCGAGGTTAGAGTAGGGTTCAGACGATTTGCGGGGCAGGCTCTTGATGGTGATGTTCCGGGCAATTTGATTCGAGCGCGTACGAAGTTTGCCTCGGCACATCATTTCTGCGATGTCACGAATGCACCAACGGAAAATCATCCAATAATGACAGCCCACTTTGAACTTCCAGTACGAGACATCCCGCCGGTAAAATACAACGCACTATCGCTTTATTGTCCGAATCCATGGCTACACGTGAGCAGAATTAGGCCACACCGTTGGCGGTCTCCGCATTGAACACGACTGTAGCCTGGCCTTCTTCGATGTTGCGATCATCATGTCAGATCTGTACCTAGCCAAGTTCCACATTGGTTCTTACACGGCGTGACGCCGAATATGCCGAGCTGGTCGTATCTTTTACGTGCCTCATTGCTATTTCATGATATTGCCAATTCAACATTGTTAAAAGCTCTCCATGAATGACAGGAAGTCTCAAGAACCAATGCCCTAAAGCTCGATGACGTTGGGTTGCATACGACTTCTGTCGTCCGTTGTATGACTCAGGCGTGTATTTCCTAGCCTATGAACCGGCTGCGACTTCCCCGCAGTCCAGGTCACAACAGCCGGGATGCTCGTCATCACGAGCGGTTCTTCGAGACTGTGGGGTAGCAAAGTGCGGAGAAACAGGGTGGTTCGGGGTAGCTTGAATGACTACGGCAAGCTCCCGTTCGCTTTCGGTGTAACGGTTACCACGACGCTTTTCCTCTAGTGATGCGCTTGGTCTCTGATGGCCACTTGCCAATGATGTGTTCCTGGCTTGAAGCTTGCGTCACGGCAAGAGGAAATGATCATCCATTGGATCGTGGAGGGGCATACTCCCCCAGTCTGCTACTACCCAAGACGGCCGGTCGAGTTCTCGGGCGCCAATATTGATGTTTTCCAGCCATGTGGTTGATCAACATCCTGCGGCAGCGTATGTCGGTGCCGAACGACAGTATATAAAGAGGCTAGGGCCAAATGCCTGACCAATATGGAGTGATTTGTTAAGCGTCTTCCTGAATCACGCAGAGCGCTCCACGCCATGCCATCTTTTCGCCTTTGGCTTTCTTCCGCATTCGCCTTCGCGGCGACTGTGAGGGGCCAAGATGCCACAGCGCAAGTTGAGGCAGCTCTCGCTGCCCTGACTGTCACAAACGTCGACGATGTTCGCGGTAATTTGTTTCTGCCACCTGCTATCAATGGCATGAACATTACCTGGGCGAGCAACGCGTCTTCCATCATCTCGGATGACGGTGTTGTGAAGAGGCAAACCGAAGATATCCAAGTCGCTCTCAACGCCACAATCGAATATGACGGCGTCAGCCAACAGAAGGACTTCGTCGCATCTGTCCGAAAGGCCGTTGTCCTTGATCCCTTTGAGGGCTATGCGTTCTCTTACTTCACTGGAAGTTCGATTGCCGGAGAGAATATCTTTTTTGCTGCTAGCCAGGGCAATGATGCCTTGGACTGGACGGAGCTGAACGCCGGCCAACCCACTCTGACTTCATCCTACGGCACAAAAGGTGTTCGGGATCCGTTTCTCATTAGATCTCATGAAGGAGACACCTTTTATCTGATCGCAACGGATCTGTCGATCGGTTCTGGAACATCCTGGGGCGACTCTGTCAGGATTGGTAGCCGGTACCTCGAAGTTTGGGAGTCGAATGATCTCATCAACTGGTCCGCCCAACGTCACGTCCTCGTTTCCCCTCCCGAAGCAGGTAATACCTGGGCTCCGGAGGCTTACTATGACGAGGATCTTGGAGCATACTTGGTGTTCTGGGCCTCGTCTCTGTACGAAGAGAGCGATGTGAACCGCACTGGTAGCACCTACCACCGCATGCTCTACGCAACAACCCGAGACTTCGTCACCTTTAGCGATACGCAGATCTGGCAGGACGCCGGTATGTCGCGCATCGACTCAACTGTCATCAAATCCGACGGCACTTACTATCGTTTCACCAAGGATGAAGGTGCTAGCGGCACTGGATGCAGCGATATTATCCAAGAAAGCTCAACATCTCTCCGTGCCACCCTGGCATCATGGACCATCATCGACTCTTGCATCGGCAAGAAGGCTGGTACCAGCGCTGTCGAGGGACCGACCTCTTTCAAGTCCAACCCAGGCGATGTGCATGGCGAGAAGTTCTACCTCTTCGTCGATGAATACGGTGGCCGTGGCTACATTCCCCTGGAGACTGCCGACATTAGCAATCCCGATTGGACTGTATCAAGCTCCTACAATCTCCCTTCAAGCCCGCGTCACGGCACCGTGATTCCCGTCACTGCAGCTGAGCTTGCTGCATTGACTGGAACAACAACAAATCGTCGAGATGTCAGCGCAGATGGGGAAATCCTGCGCTATGACTTCTCCTCGGTCGACGGTACCGTAATCCAGGATGTTTCAGGCAACGGCAACAACGCAGTCATTAACGGCGGAGCGACCGTCACGGACGGTGCTCTCACGTTCGATGGCGTTGGCAACTACGTCAAATTGCCTGACAACATCATCGCTGGCGTCACAAACATTGCAATTGAGGCGAAGATTCTTGTCGACGCTTCTCAACAGACACCGTATTTCATCTATGGTCTCGGAAACACGGTCTCTGGGTCCGGAAACGGATATCTCTTCTCCACCGGAAGCCCCTACAGGGCATCGATAACCACCGGCAACTGGACGGGTGAAAAGACGGCTTCCTCTGGATCTCAGCTCCCCTCAGGAACTTGGTTGCATCTAGTATACACTCAGCAAGGCCGCACGACTGTGATTTACCTCAATGGCTACGAGGTTGCGAGGAATGAAGATGTCAACATCAACCCAAGCAACATTGGTAACGGCGTCACGACTGCAAACTACATTGGTCGGTCGCTCTATGACAGTGACAAGCTTTTCAAGGGCCAGATCAAGGAATTTGCCATCTTTAACAGGTCCATGAGCGCAGCTGAAGTTCTCTCCCGTTCAGGAAACATCGGTGCCATCACTGAGGTTGCCCTTGCCGACAGTACTGCCCAAAAGGTGCCTCCCATTATCAACACCACCGACAACAAGGTCTTGTTCCCCGTTTACCCGGGCACTGACCTCACCAAGCTGGCTCCGGTCTTCACAACTACGGAAGGGGTGACTTCATCTCCGGCGTCCGGCACACCTGTCGACCTTACTTCCGAGGTTAAGTACGTCCTGACCAAGGGCGATGAGGTCGTGGCTGAATGGGAGGTCAAGGCGGTTGACATGGGAAGTCCTGTTCTCCCTGGTCTGTATGCTGACCCGAATATCGCCGTCTTCAACGGAGAATACTATCTCTACGTGACTACCGATGGAGTTCCGGGTTGGGGTGGCAACAAGTTCTACGTCTGGAAGTCGAGTGATCTTGTAACCTGGACCCGAAGCGAGGACCCCTTCCTCGTTCTCGATGGAGCCAATGGCAACGTTCCATGGGCCAATGGAAACGCCTGGGCCCCAACAATTGCCGAACGAGATGGAAAGTATTACTTCTACTTCAGCGGAAACAACATCGCCTTGAACACCAAGACCATCGGTGTTGCTGTGGCTGACTCGCCCGAGGGCCCATTCACTGCTGAGCCGGAAGCAATGATTCTCAACAACGAAGCTGTCACTGCTTCTCAAGCCATCGACCCAGCTGCTTTCCAGGATCCTGTATCTGGCAAGTACTATATCTATTGGGGCAATGGCCGTCCCCTCGTGGCCGAACTCAATGATGACATGGTGTCGGTCAAGTGGGATACACTGCAAGCCATGACAGGGCTGGTGGACTTCAGAGAGGGATTGTTCGTCGTTTACCGTCAAGGTCTCTACCACCTTACATACTCCATTGACGACACGGGATCTGAGAACTATCGTGTTGGATACGCCACGTCTGAAAACTTTTCCGGTCCTTGGCAATACCAGGGTGTGATTCTGCAAAAGGATACCTCTCAAGGTATCCTTGGCACCGGTCACAACTCCATGCTCAACGTTCCTGGTACTGACGATTGGTACATTGCATACCATCGTTTCCAGATTCCTGGCGGTGGCGGGTACATGCGCGAGACCACCATTGATCACGTTTACTTTGACGCGAACACAGGCCTCATCAAACCTGTTGTGCCGACACTCACCAGTGTTGAGCCGCAGACTGTCCCGCAAAAGATTCGTAGACGGTCGAGAATTATGCGTTTGTAAGAACCTTTGATGGATTCGAATTGAACATATGGAAGATATGATCCACGAAATGAAGGACTTCATGTATATTACGAAGAATTCTCCACGTAAATTTTGAGCCCTTATTTGAATTGACTACAACTTCTGTCCTCTTACGCAGAGAGCTGATGATAATGGCAGAAGCCCATTGCGGGTGGTTTCGTGTCCCTACGTTTTCAATTGATATACGCCGATGGGGTGCAGCTTGGCGTGTTCGACGCGTAGATGTATTCAGTCCTAGCGCACCCTCCAGGACATCCCACATCGCAGGGAAATCCAACGGTAGTCGTGGGAACTGCGGTTGGACAGCCACACAAGTTGTAGATGGTTGATATTCCCAAGCACGCGGGCCTGACACAGGTGCTGCATACCGTTGCTGTCTTGGTGACGGTAGGGCAGATCGTCGGGAGAGGGGGGTTAGTGGGGATCACTTCGCTAAGCGTGACGCCACCACAATCCGGCTTCGTAGTCTCGAATATGTGTACCGTCAGTTGGCAGTCCGTCGGGCGTGGACCTTCGCAGGGAAAGCTGACTGTTGATGTTGGAACAACAGTTGGACAGTCGCAGCGGCTAGAGATGGTTGAGAGTCGGGCACAAAGCTTTACAGGAAATGTGGGACAGAGAAAACCAGTAGTTGTGATAGTGGGACAGGGAAGACTGTCCAACGCCTGTATGAGAGTGAAGCTAGAGACAGTTAATTCAAATCTGATGAAGGATTCTGGATATCTAACCCAGCTGTGACCAAGGAGATGATGCTCTTCAGAATAGCCATGGTGAAAGCTCAGGGTGCGCACGATTGATTAGTCTGGGTGCAAGGTCATTGGAAGTATCATAGGGAGGATGTAATTCTCGACATCAAGGTTCCAGGTTGATGTGGACTTATACTTGAATTATGTTGTAAGCATTGCTCGCGAACGCATGTGCTCTGCCATGGATTTGAGATGGGTTGATGTCTCGCATTATGCCACTGCATTTGACCCTGAGGTGAACACATCAGCCGCCACACCATTGCCATTTCACCATGGTTCACCAGACCACACGTTAGGTGAA
The DNA here is from genome assembly GCA_014705045.1 of Colletotrichum theobromicola. Lineage (NCBI taxonomy): Eukaryota > Fungi > Ascomycota > Sordariomycetes > Glomerellales > Glomerellaceae > Colletotrichum > Colletotrichum theobromicola. The sequence goes on from JABGLZ010000810.1 coordinate 34,176, forward strand.
TGACTTGATTTGACAACTTAAGCAATGTCTTCAAGACAGCTTGCTTGGTCAACATCACCAGGCGGAATTGGACCGCCATTAGCGCCGCAAACGGATACGAGTTTAACACGCCGTAATGTTTGCCATCGGTTGCAGCGTCCCGCAACGTTCGTACTGATGATCACGCCCTTTCTTTCCTTCGTTCTCACTTGTTGTACTTGAAGAGTGATCGCCGTCACTTACCCCACAAACCTTTTTACCTTAGCCGCAGATCGGAGCGAATGGTAGAAATAAAAATAGCTTGCGCCTTACCAAGCTACGACGCCACGATAGAGACGAGTGGATCAGCCCATTTTGGGTCTGTCATGCAACATGACGACAAGAGACAGATCTAGTGGCTGGTCGTCTATTTGTGTGCAAATCTAGCGGTCTCATTTACGCCAGCTGCGCGGCCTTGAGACTTTTCAATTGAGGTCTTCAAATGGCAAGTCCCATGGACTGCTAGCTTCACCATCCGCTCATAACCATTTGCACTGAAGTTTTTACGGCAGTGCGGTTGCAAGTTGTGCTTGAAATATTTTACATTTCCGCTTTCAGTGGGTTTCAAGTGGCTTCGTCTTGGCATATCAGGCGTTCACGGCCTGAGACTATCGGCATTCCTTCCCGAGACACATACGCTTCGATGACATGGTGGGCTTTTTGACATATTCAGAAATAGAACTTGATTCGGTCTTCAGTTCTCTTCCGCCTCGCAATGACCGGAAACGACGAGGAGGTAGGTGAGCGCTACCCTTCGGGTTGCAGTCGTGTAAATCGTCGGCCACAGGTCCTGGGGGTATGTGCTCTCACATTTGGCGAGATTATGCCCCCTCCGCAACCCTCGCCCCCCTTCAGGTGAGCTAAGTCACACACGAGATCCTTGCGGTTCGTTTCTCGAGTGATGTCCATCAGTTCAGCTAGTATTTGCCCGTGCCCCTCAACAGATCAGACGAAGGTCGAATAGTCACTGCCGGTAGTAGGAACGGATAATGACTCGTATGCACGAACAGGCCGAAGGAAAAGCTCAATCGATGTCGAGGCTTGAGAAGTGACCGAGACGGCACTGCTAGATCGGGCGGCATCAGACGTGGTCGACCATGTCTACTTTCTCCTTCACACTTTGGCAGACGGGCGAATGACACGACCCCGGCGATCTGGTCTTGTGAAGGGCACCAGTCGGCGGGCCCTGCGGCGATAAGATACGATGATATAGGCCGTGCTCAGTTTGATATATATTGCCCAGTGCCGACTGTCCGGCTGCTTACCCGGAGAAAATGGCAGAGGTGACGGGCAACGCATAAGGAAAGGGATAAATGGTGAAATCTATCAGGAGTCGGTTGCGAACTAATCTGACGGCGACGTCGCAGAGGCCCAGCGTATCCCTCGTCTCGCGACATTCCCGTTTGAACCAAGACTGCATCGAATCTGGACTACTCCGTGTTTGCAGCTAACATTAAATGGATCAGGGCTGAAAAGAAGAAAGCACACTAGCTGTCGATCCTGGTACATGGTGCAATAAAATCTCCTACCTACTACGGAGAATTACTCCCACGTTGACGGGTGAATTAAGGAATTCATTCTGGGGAAGTCGGGCCACATTTTCTGTCTGGAGAGCACGCAAGCCCGGCTCCGGGTCGTCACATCCGTCGGCGACGGCCGGAGCAAGTGGAGCCGGAGATGGGGGCGGATTCCAATCTATCGCAGCATGCCGCCACTAACTAAATAGGTAGTTCAGTGTCCGTCATATCCGGGGCCGACGCTAGATTTAGAGTTAACAATTGCCTTGTGGTCAATTCTCAGCAGCCGATATTGGCGAACCCCTATTCCGCAAAACACAGCCTCACGATGGTGAGGCAGAAGAACGAAAGAAAAGGCTTGTCGTTATGGCGAGCTTGGCGCACACGCACACTCTTTGGGTTGATGCGCAGCTCAGCCCAAGGAATATCCATTGACAAACCGCAGCCATGCTGGTGCGGGCCTCGTTCGTCACAGCCATGTCGAGTCGGGCTTTGCTGTTTCATTCCGCTCACATGACAAATTTGCCCCAGTCCGCTGGCCTGACCTGAATAGAATGGTCGGTGCGCCCGCGGCCTCTCGGTCTCGAAGCGAAGGCCGATGTTTGGATGGTGAGAGAGAGAGTTCGGGCGGGTTGAACGGCTCAAGACACGGGCGCACCTGCGCCTGGACTCACATACACACTCTCACTCTCGCACACTCGCTCACCCGCATCCATCCCTTACTTAGTACACAAAAGGGGCATACCTCCTTTCGGATTGCGGCTCGTTGGTGTGGCCTTGCGAATGATCCGAAAAGAAAGCCCGGGAGTGCAAAAATAGGAGACGGAGGGCCTGAGGGAGCCTGCGAAAGCGCTTTGATGTCACCCAGCGAAACAGTCTGCACACGAATCTAGCCCCAACGCGGACACCCAAACTTACGAGCCCAGGCCTCGACAACGTCCGACGGGGTGCCCACGTTGCCAACGGCAAGTGGAATTTCTCTGGAAAGTCCCCCTTCCAAGCTCCAGCAGCTCTGCACTGTCTGCAGAGACTCGGAGTGCAGGGCAGAGTTCCAAGACCCCTGTGCCGTCTCAGCCTGCCAGTTGATTCGCCATAGTTTTGGATATACCGCATAATCCTTGCCTCTCGTCCGCGGAGCTGGGCCTTTCTGTCTGACATTTCGCCCCAATGCACTCAGATCCGCGACAGGGGTCCCGTGTTGAGACTCCAACCCCCTTCTCCACACAGGTGATACTGGTGCCCAGATGCACGCGGGCATTGGTTCGTGCTCGACTTCGGATGCGACTGATGCTCGTGAAATTAAGATGGCATGCGAATCACTATATAGTTCAGATCAATGAACCCGTTCCCAACCGCGTTTGGGCCCCCTCCACCTCTACCGGCTTCTGCTTCATTCTTTGCTTTGTCCCAAGGTTTCATCCCTGGTAACCAGCAGCTCGGTGTCGACATCTACATTCACTTCTGCAATTTGAATCTTTCGAATTTCTCGATTCCATTTCTCTGCAAAACCGACACTCTTTTGCACGCCCCAAGTTTGAGAATTCGGTTCATCCAACAAACACATCTTGCGTCGAGAGAAACAATATGCGATTTTCCATCGTAGTCCTTGCCTTGTCGGGCAGTGCATCGGCTCTGGTATGCTCATATGCAGTTTTCAGTAGCCGTTATTGAACAATGTGTTGACGAATCTTTCCCAACAGCCTGCTCTCAGCGGCCTTGCGGCTCATCAGCCTACCGAACTTGTCGACCGAAGCACTGGCGCCGAACCCGCCTCAGTGGCCGACGATCTGAGCCGCCGAAGCTTCAAGGTGGAGGTTGTACCCGCCGATGATACGAACGCGAAGAAGAGGGACTTGGAGGTTGTGACGAGGCAAACGAAGACAGGGAGTGCGACGGCAAGCAAGACCAGCACCGGGCCGCACGCGGAGGCGATTGGTGACAACAAGGTCAATCCAACGACGGGTTTGACGGATTCGGAGGCCGCAGAGATCGTGACCGGACTCGACCTCAAAGACAAGAAGGCGCCCGGGTCTCTCAACGCCAAGGGCCAGCGGAATCCGCTGCCGGGTCTGAGCGCGGACGAGACGGATGCTATCGTGAAGCAGGGGCAGGCAGCTCTCAAGGAAGCTGGCGCATGATAGGCAAGGTTCCCGTGCGAAATCAATAAAATCAAGCCGCCATCGCTGGAGGCATCGGAAAACCGTTTCTTTGAGTGTTGTGACATGGATTTGATAAGAACATTGCTGCCGAAAAGTTGGGATTAGAGTACATGCGTTGTCGACTCCATTGATAACTCTTGATATGGTCTTGCTCTGCTGGCCCACGTTAACTCTTTGCTGAGAAACAGCTTATCGCTGAGATGACAGGGCGAAAGTTTACCGAGAGTCTACAGCTTTCGCACGAGTCACTCGTTGCCCGCGCGGAAGAACGGGGCGCTGATGTCACCTTCAAGAGAGTCATTCATCTGCTTAGAACTCTGTTGATTAAGTTTTCCTCGGTGATACCGGCCCCACTCATGGCCATCGGTGCGGAAGTCTCCCGGGACAGAAGCCACGGTATGTGGGCCCAGGCCGAATTCGGTTGCCGACAGGAGGGCCAAGATGCCCGGAGCACGTCGAGTTCCAGATAAAGAGCACATCAAACTCGACGAGATCGAATGAACCCTGGGCCATTGCGGGAGCTCGGTTGTTGACTCCGACTTGTCATCGAACTGACGGATCTACAGAATGCCGAACCCTCATTTGAAAGGGCCCTGTTTCGTCCAGATATTCATTCCCAATTTCTGTCCTCGAACAATGGGCAGGCCTGCATGTAAAACCCGATCATCCCCCTCTCCATCGCTGAGCAAATTTGTCCAAAACACGGCATTGCCCTCCACGGGTCGAAACGTGACGCCCGCATCCCACGGCTCATCGCAGTCGACGTATCTACACCACCCTTTGCCCGGCGGCGACTGAAGCCGAGGGAAATTCGTTCCTCCACCAGCAATATCGTTGCTGACACCCACGTACGTGAAGAAACTGCTCACGCGGTTACCGCCCTTTGCCACGGAGCCATGCTCGCCTGAGTCGACTTGGAACCAGTCCGTGTGAAAGTGATACTGCTCTCCAAGACCGTACTTGACCAGCTGAATCGGCTCCACGTGAGTAGCTTGCGTATGGAGACCTTGGAACTGTCGTGACCGTTCTAGAATGCATTGTGTGACAGCATCAGGCACAACCGTCGTTGATTGTGAGGTCCGTTGGGATGAAACCACATCCCCTCCGTTCGAGGCGACGTTGGAGCGGGTAAATGTCCCATTTCTTGTAATCGTTAGTGATGCTCGCAGCTCTTCCGCAGTGCACATCTTAGTGTTTCCGCCTGCGTTTATCAAGTCCTTACGTGATTTTCTTGAGATGCTCTCGCTCAAAAGGCGTCACAAAATTGGCAATGTAGATGACTAAAGGAGCGTGTGAAAATATGTTGATCTCGTATCCAGAATGATCACAAACGTAGTCCCTGAGATCATCGTTTTGGCTGTGTCGGCAAACCGCGATTCCAGCTGCACATAATGTTCCGAACCAAGCCAACCGCATCCTAATGTGAAATGGACGATTGTGGTCTCAAACAAGCGATGAAGTTCTGAAAGAAGATATGAATGCGAAAAGGGCACCAGGGAATGACAGTGTGCAAGATCGCTGTTGATTTCGGCGAATTTTGGTAATGCTGGAAAACCAAGCCCGCAAGAATGTGTCAAAGTGTTGGTGCCCAAGACAGCTGTCGGAGATGTTCTCCGCATTGTCCCTGATTGATCGCGGAGCTAATCATGTCGGTCAGGAATTTTCCGAATCGAGTATCACAAAGGTGTCCTGCATGTTACATCGCGCTACTATTCAATTTAGCCGCATTATGTCAACCACATGTTGCTACTTCCGAGGTCATATGCCACCAAGTTCTAGGCCCCGATCGCCCGTGGCGCCAGGATTGACAACGTCTTCGGCCAGGACGCTTCCAAATACTCTTTCTTTCCAATTTCCGAGATCAAGCTAGTCCCGGGAAAATCCCCTCTTCTCAGTCCCTTCTTGTCATTATTCTCGTGTATATATGTTTCAAAGCACTATCGCTGTTCTTGAAACTGGGATGCGAAGAGGAAGCTGAGGCAGTTCATCACCATGCTTCACTTAGCCGTTTTTATTATAAGTAGTATCCTGCTTACACAAGTGCAAGCATGGAGACACGCCAGCAAGGCTGAGCTTGATGAGGCTCTCAGAATACGTGAGCATACTTTGGTGGCCTGTGAGTCTTGGGCAGCCCGCTTACGCTTACACGACCAAATGATCTATCTGCTGACATGGGTAATACCGTAGTCGTCGATGTAAGTCGTGCTCTAACATTCTAGTGGTGCCAGGCTGATGTACTTCCCATGTTTCAGCCAGATAGGTAAAGTCGATTTAGATCTCGTGCCAGGCACGACAGATGATTAATTCAAATGCGATAGTTGGAGCAGCCAGCTGCTCGATACCGAATGGGAAACTGTAGCCTACTCCAACAAATTGGCCATGAGCATCAATTGCGCCGTCAACTGGCACATTTGTGAAGAACACGACGTACGGTCTTATCCCGCTATTAGACTTTACCGCTCTCCAAAGACATTTGAATATTATAGAGGCCCAAGGCAAGCCAAAGAGTGGGTCAAAACTTCCAGCAACATGTTCGGTGATAACTTACCTTCGGATCAGTATTACCGCCTTTGTCAGTCGCAGTTTACGTCCCGTCATATCCAGCCTGGGTCTGGAAAACGTTACCGAATTTGCCTACACCGACTCTATGGTATTCATCCTTCGCCTCACAGACCGAGACGCAGGAAACGGTCTCTACAACAGATATCATGATCTGGCCTCCGACAACTCTCATAGATACTCGTTTGGTGTTATTTCACGGGACGCTGAAGATGTACCGTCATCACTTGACTGTTTCAATAATTTGGATGATGTCAGACTGTCGACAACAGACTTTTTCAGCCGTATCTTTACGTTGGATGACTTTGTTGCGTCCTGCGCAACTCGATTGGTTACGGAGATGACGCACCGGAACGAAGCACATTTCATGGAGGTGGGCTATCCCCCGTCTTATGTGATCTTGAAAGGAATGGGATTTTAACTGTGCGCCTACAGAGCGAGGTCAATGTCCTCTATTTTTTCGATTTCAACCTTGATCGTCGCGAGCAATTCGCCTTTCACATCAAGGAGACTGCCAGAAAATATGCTCAGCGTCTCATATTCGTCACGGTTGACCCGCCAGCGTTTCCTGATGTGCCATCACGGATGGGTTTGGAGTGGAGGTTTCCCGTCCTCGCACTCCAGGACAAGAATAAAGGGCTCACGTACCACTCGGAGCAAAGCGAGTCTATTACGCCCGGGTTCGTGGAGAACTTTCTTCGGTCTGTAGGCAGTGGGAAGGTCCAGCCAACTTCTCGAAAGCTCGTGAACGTGGAATCATCGAACGAGGTAGAGGCCATTCCGGTAGAGAAAGGAGATTACCGCCAGAGAGTCATGCACGACGAGCTTTAACTCTTTGCATTGCAGTAAGGCAGGTGTTTGAGATGGAATTCCGCATAAGCACGGCGAAGGTGCTTGGAAGTTGGAACGCAAGTAGAACGGGATTTCACTCAAAGTTTACTCAATGAATCTACTCTACTCTAAAGTCTAAACGACCATGGTGTTCACCCGGATCTGTCATTTAAGTATCTACAAGAGTGCTATAGTCTTCTTTACTTCCCATAATGTGCGCTAGAAAACACCGAGCCCCGTGACAGGTTTCGACTGCACCCACTTCTGCCGTAGTGCTGACTTCCACTCGTCTAGCTTCTGCACCTGCCCAGTCACGAAGATCTCTCCGGCCTGAAGGTCTTTGGGCAGCGGTGGTACAATCAACCATTCATGACTCGACTTGCACGGAGACGTGTGTCCAGGTGTGAAATTCTGGCTTTTGACAATAGCCAGACATGGCAAGCAGAACTTGGAGTCGATGCAGTACCAGCATACTGCGAACTTGTCAGACGGGGCGAACAGCTTGAGGCAATGATCACAGGAGAAATCGCTGCTCTCCGTGAAAATCTTTGTCAGTGTGATCTGCTTCGTGTGCCTCCGTGGAGACAAGCCACCGATTTTAGGTGAACTCGAGCGTCGTTCGCCGATTAAGTGGCCGGCAAGAGCTGTTGCTGCCGGAGGCGTTCTCGCAGACTGCCACAGCGCCTGCGCGTTTGTCGTGTCGCCTGCTGCGATCAATGTCCGCTGCAGGTTAGCGATGCTGATCTCGTCGTTCTGCGGTTCGTCGTCCTCCAGCAAATCCAAGCTCTCAGACACCAAACTCGACAGCAGTCTACGCGACTCTGCTTCTTTTCCGCGCAGGCGGTAAAGGAGAACCAGATAAATCGAAGCTTCGTTGCAGTCAAAGCCGGCCATGTGGAGCGGCACATTTCTGTTCTGATACTTGCGCTGCTGTTCCATAAGCTCTTCGAGTTTCGCGATCCAGAAGTCGACTGCATCAGATCGTAGCGTCTCATCGGCATTGAGGGCTTTCAATGAGTATGCTCTCGCAAGTTGTTTGAAAGACGCAATATACTCGATGCGTACAGCCAAGCTGCCTCTAGCTTTGTAGTCGTGAAAGCAAATGCTCTCCTGAATTCCAATGGCATTATCGTACTGCTGTGCCGCCATATAGACATTGCCGAGGGAATTTCGTAGATAGAACGCCTTGCGAGAGTCTTGCGCGTCGTGTGCAGATTGGATGGCGTAAGTGTAGCGCTCTGCAAGGACCTCTGTCTTGCCCGTCCGAGCAGCAGCTTGAGGAAACCAATCCCGAATCGACGGGTCGGGAATCTGGCTCAGAAGAAACGATACAAATCGAGAATTTCCCCTTTCCGTGTATTGACCGTCCAGCTCGTCAAAAAGACCAATCATTTCCGTGACGCGGTTGTTCTCGGCCAGAACCCTCACGTAGGCAGCCTCCGGCTCAAACTCGGGAGCATCGTAAGCGTTTCGCATGGCTTTCCTGCAATACGCAATGGCGCTCTCTACGCGACCCATCCGGTTGTAGCACTCCGCGATTTGACTTTGATTCTTATAGAGCCTCCATTTGCTGTTCTTGATTTCTTGGTCATTCTGGTAGTAGCCCTTGGCCATGTGGTCCTGTTCTACAACTTCGCACATGAGATGAAGCTTGAGTGCCTTCTCGAAATTGCCGCTCATTGCCTGGCAAAGTCCCATGCGACCACAACTTTCCACGATGTTGCTGTCAATGTTGAGTGCGTTCTCAAAATACTCCAGGGCCTTTTTGTGTTCGCCAAGGTTGAGCAGCGTACTGCCGATTCTTCGATACCAATGCCCAGTCTTGGGGTGGTTCGCCCAATCAGTGGCTCTTTGGATTCTCTCTTCGACCTTGACATCCTGCCAATGTAGTTCCGAATAAGACCACGGTTTGCCTTCCTCGAGGAGAGGCAAGGACTGCACCACACCGAAACAGAACAGGGTTGGCATGTACATCCCGAAGCCTTCAACAAGCCAGGCTTTGGCGAAAATTCGACCCATGGGCTCCAGAAGCCGCGCAGGACTCGACGATGCAACGGTTGCCCATGCTCTCTGTTCGGCGCTGAGACTACTGAGGACGTCAGGGTCATTCAGCCACTTGGCAACCACCTCGATGTTCTTGTCTGTCCAGATGTCCAATGCTTCCTCAAAGAGATTGGTCCACGTCAGGAGCACGGTGGGGTCCGTGAGCATGGTGTAAAGGCGATGTCCGATGTCTGCCTTCTCAGCCACTGATACATCGGAACGTTTGACGTCTTCGAGATGTTCTGGCCAGTACCATGCAGCGTATCTTTGCAGGGAGAGACCTTCATGCCCTAGCGTGAAATATGCCGGGTCGGTGAATATACGCAGGCAAGTCTTCAGGATGTGAAGTCTAGCATCGACAAGTTTAAAGCCGATGGAGGGAGACTTGGCATCTGCTCTCAAATCCGTCGAGGCATCATCCCTGAAGAATTCTTTGACGGACATGTGGAAGAAGGTTACGTAGGTAGTGCTCTTGTTTGAAAAGTATTCAATGTCCCTGTCAACGTCAAGGAAGTCCGGACTTGTCCTTGGGCTTGTTTTCATCGCGGTGTCTAGGTCGATGAGAGAAAGTCGGCGATGAAGTTCATGCCGGTCAGCCAAATCCGCAGTGGACAGACCATCCTCGCGCTCGAGCGTGAAGAAGCATGAAAACTGTCCTCTCAAAGACTCTTCAAGGCGGAATGGTGCGTCGCCCATTTTGAGAGTAAGAATAGCCTCGATTTGTTCCAGTGTGAGACCCATCTCAGCCACTGAAACCCAACGCAAAATCTCGTTCAGATCCTCCGCCTCTTCTTGAGTGATGCTTGTGCTAAATCCCAAGACAGCCTTCTTGAGCATGCCGTTGATTTCTTTCGGATAGGACTGCAAACTCTCAATGATCCGCCTGGGATGCCGTATCCTGCTGAGCTCTGCTAACATGAACTTGGCCAAGATGAACAAGCCGTCGACTTGCTTGACCATTGCGTCGATAATGCTGTCTTTAAAATCCTCGGTTGACCCTCGGAGAATCCGCGCAGAGTTTACACCTTCGACAATGTAAGACAGGATGTCTGAGCTGTTTCTGTCAGGTGTAACGTGTATCGTTCGGAGTTGCTGACCACCCGTGGAGTCGTTACCGATGTAGTCATTAATGTCGTCCGAGAGGCTTGGTCGTCCAATCAGCGCGACTTGAACCCGTGTACCTTCCGGAGATTGCTGATTAAGGTCATCTAATAGGGACAGGAACTCGGTGGCTTCGCGAGGTTCGGCCTCGTCCAGGCCGTCTATGAGTATGTAGATGTGTCTTTTCCACCTGTCGGGCACGCATGGCTCAACGAGCAGTTTCCTGAATGCACTCGGAACGGTCTTGATTTCGTCGCTGGTAGCTACTTGGCGAATGAGCTGCTTGCCGTAAAAGACGTCTTGTTCACTGATTTGGTACGCCATGTCCCGCAAGGCCTGTGTCATGGAGCGGGACTCTGGGTTGTTCTGCTTGAAGAAGAAGTACCCCATCATGCTGGTGGTCTCTTGGTTATTGAGAAGCTCTTGGCCCCACGAAACAAGACGAGAGGTCAAATACGACTTTCCAGTTCCCGGATTTCCTGCAACCCACAGAAAACGAATATCTCCTGCCAGCCAAGCCTTCAAGGAGGGATCCTCTAAGATCCAGTCGCAAGTGCCTGGCGTCCTTGTCCTGCTCAGAGCGGAGAGAGAGTCTTCTGGGTATACCGAGGGCTGCAAGATGCCCTTGAGTTTATCTCTGTTGGAGGAGAGCGCCTGCTCCCTCGTCTGGGGCACGCGTGTTTCAGCACGAAGGGTCTGGACGTTAACATCGACCCTGGACATCATTTCAAGCAGGCGATCTTGGTTTGACAACGACCGCTTTACGCCGGCGCTGGTCTCTGCAATAACGAGTCGCTCCTCGCCCTCGGTGAGTGCGGCCAGCTTTTTCATGGCGTCGGGAACCTTGCTCTCCTTCCCAAACAGTCTCTTGAAATAGGACTTGAGACGGCCATTCCGCACCTCGTGCGCCGCGATGACGAATATTTCAAATATGGTGACGAGGATTTTGACTACTTTATCGTGAAGCTCGTTGGACATTTTCTGAGATACGTAAAACTTGAGTCGAATGGTGAAGTCCTGCATCTGGTCGAACAGGTCGATGATGGAGTCGTAGCATGCCGAGACGTCCTTGGCGGCGTTGACGAGGTACATGACGGCAGCGAAGATTGTCTGGCCAGGTGGGAAAATGTCCTCGGATGCGCCAGCGAGGGCTTCGCCAACGACTTCGAGGGGCTTGCATGCGGCGGACAAACATTGGAACAAGGTCTGGCGTTTCTCGCGAAAGCTCGTGAACTGTTCATTCTGGCGATTGACGACGTTGAGAAGATCTTCAGTGGTTCTCATGGGCGGGCCCATGTAGTCCTTGAGATCGAGACCGGTGGAATCGGCATATTGTTTCTGGGCATCGGCGAGGATCCTCGCAAACTGTCGGTGGATGCTGTCGGATCGCAGCAGCTGGGTCCTCTTATCCATCATGGCGTTTGTGGTCCCCGCGCAAGAATGGCGGGGTTCGTTTGTGGGGGTGTGGGATCGTCAGACTGAGCAAAAGCCGTCAACGAACGAAGTGATGAGCGCGGTGCACGAGATGTAACCAGCGCAAGGCCGAGATGAGTCGTCGAATGTTATATACCAGACAGGCGGGTAAGCTTGAGATAGCGAACGGGAGGAGCGCGGGAAGGGCCGCAGCAGCACGGGCGACGACACAAAACCGACCTGCGCCAGGCAGGGCAGGGCAGGGCAGGCAAGCCGTGAGATGGGGACGGCGCGCTGGCGGTGGATTGATCCGGCTTGAGGCAGCTCCAGCAGCAACAACGAATGTGTTTGAGGGCGGCCAAGACTACTTGGAGCAGGTCAGGCGAGGCAAGGCGGTGACTGCGGCACCTGAAAAGTCGCAATCCGCGTGACAGCCCTGCCGCCAGCTCGCCAGCTCATTGGGTCCAGGATTATTCAGGTAGCACGCTGAACGCCGAGCAGCAAGTGAGTGCGAATGATGCGCGGTCGCTGGTCTACCTTCGTCTAGGTCCTAACTCTAGGTAGTCCTGCGCAGCAGCGGCGCGATGTATGCAAAGTCAGCAGCGTGGGATCCGATACCTTATGGGTCTTGAGCGAAACGAGACGAGACAGGCGGGGTGGTCATTGGATAAGCACACAAGTTGACACGTCGTAGCACTGCAAATGAGCGGTCGGTTTGGTTGGTGGACGTCGAGAGTCATGATGGACTGTGGATGGCTTCTTCGCTTGGGGGAGGGGGTTCGGGCGGGGATTGAAAGAGGGGCAACGAGGGGCAACGAGGGGCAGGCAGCAGGCAGCCGCCATTCGCACGCATTCTTGGCTGTCATTCAATCATTCAGGACTCAGAGGGACCTCTCGTCACAAAGGACAAAATATCGGGTTACTTTTAGGCGTCCATGTACCGTCGCTGAAGTGTGGACAAGTTGTCTGGGTCATGATAAGTGTTCAGCCTATTGTAGAGTAGACACTCTTCGCCACGTAGTAGTATACGTAATGCCCAGAAAGATGAAGAGGCAGGCGGCCAGAAACAACAAGAGTCACAATACGAGATGAGGTAGGAACGATTGACGATATTCTAGAACGGCGGGGTGAAAGACCCGAGACAGAGCCACTCTTGCCACTCTACACCAGCCTTAGTACCTAAGGTACACCTGTGACGGGCACTTACATAGGGTAGTGGGGTACTGACATAATCATGGACACTAATACTAAGGTACCTTGAGGTAGGTAGTTTAATACTGGTCAGCCACGAGACGATGAGGAGGATAGATCTCGATGTTTTCCATCATCTCCTGCCACGGGAGAAACAGAACCGTCCAACCGGCCTCCCAACACCGTGGGTGACGGACGACTAGACAGGCACCAATAATTACCAGATGGAATTCGCCCAATTCACCCAAACTTTCCCTTCAAGAATACCCGAAACCTACCTTACCTTACCTTACTTGTCGATGCATGAAACCTGTACCGGCCGCCATCGAGATCCCGAATGCAGCCAACCACAGGCCGGGGAACTGGACCCTGATTGCTCATAATGACCTCACTGCTTACTGCTTTCCGACGTTGGCCTCCTCCTCTTGACATGCCAGATTTGTTCCCATTTCTCCATTTAAGCACCCCGACTTTTACACCTTCGCCTTTGCCCCCAAACAACTTTTTTCTTACAGCTTCAACGCCCAATGATTTCGTTCCTAGCAAGTCCATGTTGTACATTGAAACACCCAGTATCAGAGGCATACACAAACACACATCCACGTCAACGGTACAAGACGAACCAACAATAGATGCAAAACTTGAGCCTTTACCCCTTCATGTTAGTAAGCTTACTTGTGTCTTTGCGTCACTTGTCGGCGCTCAAGTATCAAGACCCGTAGTGTGACTTGTCTAACTCGTAGTACAGTCTTACATCCAAGGCACCTGCATCATCTTCTTCCACCCCTTCTCACACCCAGGGAATTCGTTGAATTCGGTCGATCGCCTATTGACAGTCTCGGAAAACTCGTTTTTCAAGCCTTGGGGCTACCCCTCAGCTCATCTCAACCTTGGGCATGAGTCTATACCAGTTAAGGCCCCTACATGGCGCATCTAGAATGCGACAGTGGAAAGCTTGGACAGGGTGGGAGGATATACCCCACTACGGTGATGAAAGGCAATATGGTTTTTGCCGTCGATTTGCCTGTTCCCAGCCGATGGGCTCAAGGCTCGATATGCTCTCAAGCGCCTGCGCGTTCCGTTTTGGCCTTTCGATGACAATTGATGCGCTACGGCCACTGCGCCGCTCTTGTCAACATGATCACTTGGCAATCCACTCAAAACTGGGCTGTTTGTCCATGCTACCTCTGATGCTGTCGAGCCATATTTCGCCGTCGCCTCGCTGTTGAGCACGCCCACTCGCTGATGAACCCATAACTAACTTGGACTAGGATTCATCAAGGTCAAACCAAGCGTTGATCTTGGGGAATCTTCGTTTCTGTGGGTTTCGTCCAAGAGAAGACTAGGGCCCCGAATTGCCCACATCGGACTAAATATTAGCAGCCCCTAGCTCTGAGAGTCTCTTGTCTCAGAGGGCACTTGATAAGTCTCTAAATGCCAATAGATAAACAGCAAACCGTCCACCTTCGTGGTCGGACATGTTTTGCCACAACATGACAATCTAACAACTCGAGCATTTTCAGTTGTACCAAGGCAAGAACCCCTTAGTCCCTCACCGAAAGAAGAAAAGTGATTCCACGGTGAATACAGGGGGACAAAAACGAAGAAATAGAAGAAGGGTGGGGGGCGACAACGGGGCACACAGAGACCAAGAAGAAGAGACATAATCTGGAATGCGAAGCCTGGGCGATGACCCGGAGCGATACTACCAATGCAAGTCATCTCCAAACCAGGCCGTGGTGGACACTCAAGGGCCCGAGAGAGGAACACAGTGTGAGTGTTTTCCGAGGAACTAGCCAGGCCGCCACCACCCGCATGAGAAATTGTTACGAAGGTACACGTACTCACATGGCCCCCCGGCTGGCAGCAACAATGCCTTTCCCCTCCACCACTCTCGCAAGACCTGGTGTGCTCGCAATCAGAGTACCTCAGTGTGTGTCTTTCTCTCTCTCTCTCTCAGTTTGCGGACGACTGCAAAACGTTCATATTCTTTCCCCAGGCCACGGCGAGTGTCCTTCTGTCTTACTTTACATAAAAGTCAGTATCGACAACGGTTTTCGGCTTATTATGAAGTCATTCCCATCCACCGTTGTCGCCTCGTTTCTCTCCCTCTCCGATCGTTCCGCCAACTCGTCACATCTTGGAGAGGCACCCTGGCCACTCCTCAGCAACCCATGCAACCAGAACGCAAATACAGGAGTATTCTTCCAGGTCCTCCAGCAAACACCTCCTCGAGATCCCTCAACGACGATAATGGGGACGCTACATCTTCGACCAGCGGAGGTATCGGCGCCCAGGAGGGGTTCAAAAGGAAGCGCCGAGGGACAGCCAAGGCATGCAACAACTGTCGGGAGAAGAAGATAGGGGTATGTGGCTCACGTCCATCCATGTTTGCTCGTAATGACGCTGCGGTTTCCTTACGTTCAGATCTCAGCATTCACGCCAAGCCATGGTGTTGTGTGAGCGAAATATGTGCCGTCAAGGGGAATTAAACACCAGCAAGCCCACTCGGAATGCTGAAGGACTCTACTTGCGTCCTGGCTTGACGTCGTTCGAAATTTCGCTGCCATACTGACTGTATTTATAGTGCAACGGTTTACATCCATGTAGCCACTGTCAGCGCCGCGGTTTGACTTGCGAGTACGTCGCCATTTCCAAGACGATTCTCAATTCCATCCCTCAAGGAATGAAGTTGCTGGATGAGGCAACGGCAAAGTCCCAAAGATACGCGGCGGAACTCCTCGCCATTCTTCGTTTTCTCCCCGATGACCAGGTTCGCGACGTTCTCCAGCAGTTGCGCGCTGGCGGGGATGCCTCGAATATTGTTGCCGCCCTCCGCGGGCACCTCCATTCGGCGTACGATATCCCCTTTCACGGTACCCTACATGGAGTCCCGCCGCCCGACCAGAACTCTCTCGAGTTCGAGCTGATGGTGCGCCACTCCATCGCCTACTCACCCTGGGCTCCAACGGAACTCCTGCAGCTAGACTTCGAGCTCTCTACGAGGCCTAGCCCGAGCATCTCTGTGGAGTCCCCTTCGGCGGCGTAAGTAAATATTACTCCCACTGACTGATAGCGTTTGGATGCCACACTCTTGCCCATTTTAGATGGCCATATCCAGGGAGGATTTCATATCTCGTGTTCGTTGAATACTAACTCAAAAACAGAGCCTCGCCCATGTCGACAGACATTCCTTCGCCCATGCCGCCAACGGAGTCAGACTCGTCGCTTCCCAGCAGCCGAACCAGATTTCAGCAAGAACCACGTCAAAGCAGCATCTCGAGTCTCAGTCTTGGTGTTCCAGGCAAAGTCAGCGACCGAGAGACAGGGCCAGCGGGTTTCCAAGCCCTCTGCGACGAGAGGCTACACAAAATTGAAGTCTCGGCATGGACGAATGTTTCTATCGCACCTGATTCCGCACGTAGGGCCCTATCTTTGTACCTTGAGAACGACCACACCGTTACAGCCTTATTCGACCATGACCTACTCCTCGATAGTCTGGCGTCTGGCAACACGCGTTTCTGCTCCAGATTACTCTTCAATTCACTTCTTAGCTGGGCTTGCGTACAACACTACACCACCTGAATGACAAGAAAGAAATGTACTGACATGCTCTCAGCAATCGTACACCGCAATCGAATCCGAGGCCGCCACCTGGAGTTACGCGTTCTATGACGAAGCGACACAGCTTTTGGGACAGGATCGTAACCTTGGACTGCTCACTCCGGTCACTGTCGCGGCTCTGCTCTATTTGAGTATGTCCTCCACGTGCCACGCAAAGAACACTACCGACGCTACAAGACACCTTGAAAGTGCAATCGAGTTGGCCAGAAGTATCGGACTGTTTGGGGTTGCCGGTGAAGAAGCAAACGAGGAGGAGTGGTTGGGAGCTCCTGCAGACTTGCTTTGGAATCAAGCCATGGCGCAAACTGCTTGGGGCAGTTTTGTTTACATCACGTACGTTGAGCATTCCTTGAAGACGCTTTCGCTTTCAGTCATGCGACGGTGTACCGTGCGTTTTGTTGTCGTGTAAATATTGACGTTTTGGAAGGATACAATGCGCCCATAACCAAACTTGCAAGATTGCGTTCCCACCGCGAATGCCGATACCGGGAGATGTGGACGAAAACGAAGGAATGGGCAAGTTGGAGGAACAAGGATCTCCAATCCACATGAGACGGGCTTTTCTGTGGCTCTGTAAGCTGGTGCTGATAGCTCACGACATGATTTGGATGAACAACGCCGGTAGCAGCCTGCATAAATCGCCCCATTCCAGAGCGGAGGAGATGGAGCTTGTCTACAGGCGATATTTGGCGTGGGCAGACGCTTTACCTCTAGACTTGGTACGCGCTAGCGAAAGCCATCACCATGTTCTCCTTTTGCAGTAGGTGTCATTCTCAATTCCTCGGGAAATGATAGCAGATTGATCGAAACGGAAAGTTGATGAAAGTCTTTGCAGCGTCTACTTCCACACCTTTGTTCTGGACTTGTTCCGACCCTTGATCCGATACGGCGACGCAATGCGAGTCAAACTCGAATCGTTTACTTCGCAGCAGGCTTCGCCGGAGGCCATCTGTGCTGCTTCGGCCACTCAGCTAGGAAGGATTGTTGCAACGTACTTGCAGACGTGCGCATCGGCGTCCTACATTTTCAGTTGGCATACGGCACTGCTATATGTTGCGAACGCGGCCTCTCGAGAGCCGAAACAGGGTATCAATGGCTCCGAGCGGCGTTCCGATGTTCGCAAGTGTATTGTTGGCTACCAAAAGCTGCAGAAATGTTTCCGACTTCCGCAAGTGATCATTCGTGGAATACTATCTATGGTGTTGCGAGAGGGGCTGATCACATCGGCCGAGGCACGGGCAATCATCAAGGATTCGGAAGAGAAAGGGAAACACCACCCAATATCGGGCCCAATACTGGCATCCTTTGTCATTGATCTAGATCTTTGCTTGGTAGATCGGGAAGCGGCGCTTGTCGACCGATTGGCAGCTGAGTTCGACGAGATTGCGATACTGAATGAGTTCACGATGGTAACAGAGACGCGGGAAGGGCTGGATGTGGGGACTGAGACCCTCACTTTTGAAGTGGATGGTTGAGTCACGAGAGCCACGACGACATCGATGTACATGGCCTGGTCAAAACGTCTATATGAGTTCAACGACGGTATTAAGAGCGCTGGCGTAACGCGCAGGATGTATGAGTTCTTTCAGGAAGAAGCTTGCTACAGACATTGGTGCAGTTCGAGGGTGGCAAGACGAAATCAGGCAGGAGGGGGTGGGATAGATGGTGATTTATCGAACAAGCCGGAAATACCCCATAGGGAGGACTACCACGATATGCAAACAAAGGGCATAATAGACTGTGAGAAAGTGTCGATAATGGCAATCATATCAACAACTATGGGTGGGCTTTTGAGAGAAAATCGACGTTGTGCCGTTGACAATGCAATTTGCCAGCGTCATCAATCTCCTTTCCCGGCACCGGCCCAAGGTACGGAGACAAAGGCACCAGCGGCATCAAGGCCGAACCTCGATCTCTGCGACCAAAACAGCCAGCTACCAGCCCGATGCTCCAGAAATCGTGTTTCGCTCAGATATTTCTGTTCGAGGGATTGTTCGTTCGGCTGATCAAGGTCGGGTGTTTGATTTGTCTCAGCGAGGGGTCTAGCTTGCATTGTTAGAAGTGTGGCGATGGAGGAGGTATCGTTCACATCATGCTCATGTTCGATGAGAGGACACCGTTCCACTGGGACCAGAAGCTCGGTTCACTTGGGAACCGGACTTGGAGGCGGGCGGTTGATACGGGGATTCGAGGGTGCCAGCAATCGGCAGCGATCGAGATCCCATCTACCGCGACAGGATCGGTAACGTCATGGCCCGCAACTTATGCGGTCATGTCCTGGACAGCTTCTGAGAACTGCATGCGGAGTAGTATTGAACAGATGAAATGGGTTTTGACAACTGCGAAGACGGTATGGAGAAGCTTGGGAGGGTGATGGAACGATATTATAGGTAGGTGTGTGTAAGCGAAGTCAGGCGGCCTGAACCAGGGCTTGTGTGCCGCTGGAGCAGCAGGAAAGATTAAGGTGCTAGCAATAAAATGAGGAGAATTACACAGTACATGACTTGATACCTGGACATGAAGCCAGCACTATACAGGAAAGCTCGAACACAAGATTGATTCCCTCATGTTTGGTCCTCGTTTACAGAGACACGATCACGACGTACACACATCATCATGACCAACTTCCGTCAAGCCTTACAGGGGGTCTGAACTAGGCAAGGGCTCTGCAATGGTGTTTTGGTGGTGGTGCCGGTGGTTGTACATCTAGCTGGTATCTGTAAGTAGCTCTCTATCAACCCCCATGAGAGAGGCTCCCACCCATAACATCGGCCGCGCACCCAATCCCATGGCACCATATGGACAGTATGACATACCGTTGTTCGACACGGTGTCGGTCGGGGCCATACAAAGCGAATGATGCCCAACGACGAGAGCTGAACGCAGTCAATGCAATCACAAAGTGACAGGGTAAGCCAGGGGGCGGGGTTTTTTTTTTTATCAAGAGCCATCTCTGATTGGCGGAGCTGCTTCCGGATAGCCTTAATTGGCTGGAGGGGCCTCCGGTCGTTATACAACGTCTCATTGGGAGCTCTGACGCTGCCTGACCGGAGCGTGTTCCGGGGCACAGAGACATTTGAAATATCAGCCGCTGTTTGAATCGAAGGTAGCCAGTGTCAGAAGCGTCAAACATTCTTACTGTCTGCCCGCATAGTTTCATCGCTGTGTCCCCAAAGCTTTTTCCACGTGTGACCCAGGTTGATCCTGCCATCGCCCACGGAGTGGACTCCGGTGTCACACATGCTAGCTCATCCCATTGGCAGACGACGTATTTAGCATTCGATGTTGATTTTCAGGGTCCTGGAGGGGGGACCACACGGAACTGCTCTACGCCCTTACTGCTATGTACTATGCCAGATGCATGCCCCCCCGCCCACCATCTGGTTATCACCATGACCATCTTTGGGCATCTGACGCCATGTTCAAAACCTTCAAAACCGTCACACGGCCTGCTGTCAACCTACAGCGTCTCCGACCGCAAGTTCGTCGGCCGATTCTTCCATTATGCTTTAAGGTGCGCCGAGTGCCCAAAGGTAGTCCTGGAGGTTTCTTTAGGGGGTCGAATCGGTCGTTAGCCATCCCATCGACGAAACATATCATAGATCAAGATCGGCCGTTGGTGCGTGCGGTCTGGTGTACGAGAAGTGAACTATGCTGCCTTAGGTCACGCCCAATTCGTTTTTGACGACGACGCAGGAGATATTGCTCATCATTTGACATCTCCGATTGATCTGGGAGCATCTCCGGTTAAGCTGTCATTAAACCTCGATGGTGGCACCACTGATTGCGAACTCGTCGTGGACTCAACGGCTAGGACGCGCTGTTCCGCTTCGAACGAAAGAATCCGCTCAACGCCCCCATCAGCTGTGGTAGTCCCTTTTCGTGACTGTCGGTAATCATACCCCCACGAATCCAGCCCGGAAGCTTCTCCCGAATTCTGTCTGTCCCATACCTCCGGTCGACCAGAACAATGGCTGCGTAGTCGCCCTGGTGCCTGATAGCCCTCCCGATACTCTGGTTCACCGCGCGCATACAGGCATTCTCGTAGAAGTCTCTCGCCGCCTGCTTCGCCGTCACGACCGCTTCCTCTCTCGACACTCGTGCGGCCGTCGACGCATCGGTTAGACGCTGGGCAGTTGTAGTCTCGATGTACTCTGTCTTTGCTTTCCACTCGGGAGAATTGATATTCGGGTAGGGCAGCCCGATAATGATGACACAGCGACCGAGGCGATCGGAAAAGTTGATGCCCTCGCTCATCTTGCCGCCGACCACGCTCAAGAGGATCGCACCGCGAGTTTTCGGTGCCGCGCCGGCGCTTGATTGGCCATCGCCTAGGATGGCCCTGCTGTAAGCCTCCAGAACCTCTTCGCTAGAGCCGCCACGAGTCTCCTTGAACGCCTCCTTCCTCTCTTGCATGCGGTCCCATATTGACTTGGACTCGCTGGGGCTCTTGGTTTCCCATATCGCGACAACTTCGTCGAGGTAGCCGTAGCTTGGGAAGAACACGACGACACCATCGGGAACTACGTTACAGATGTTGAGAATGGCCAGGCCCAGCTGGCTCACCATCGCCCTATCGCTTCGCCGCTGGAAGCTAAACTCGAACGTGGAGCTGGTGTCCCTGTTGGGGCCCGGTTTCGCACCTGCCAGCGTCCACACGCAGAGGTTCGATGGCGGGATGACGTGGCCGCAGCTGAGCATCGTGAGTTTAGAGTCCGGTAAGTAGGGGAAGAGGTGTTCCTTGTAGTCTTCAAAGGGGGACATGGTCCCGCCGGCCAGGATGACTGCTCTGGCACTCGTGGCGATGGACGAGAATGCATGGGTAGGCGAGAGTAGCAGGTAGGAAAGCTGTATATCTGGCGGGTTAGATGACATCTTTTCATAGAATATGCGGCCCTCCGAGCTGAGGTTCGTGAGAGAAATCAGGAATGATGACAAAATATGCAGCACCGGGGTCGGCGACCTCGGTGGTGCCTTGCCAGCATTGGCCTGGGCGATTTCCTCCTCGACGTGAGCGACATAGCTCTCGATTTTGTAGGCGAGCTTCGACTCCTGGATATACTGGATGAGCTTGAAGAGATTGATCTGATCCACGCCCTTGCAGCGAAGTAGCACCTTCGAGTCAACTATGCCGTGGGGTGTCTGCGAGCTGGTCAGCGACGTCCAAACTTGAGCAATGACGATGGTCTGTCTACCTTGAGCGTCAAGGCCCCACTCATCCATTCGGTAAGGCCTTCGATGACTCTGCCAACCTGGCCGACCATGACACGATTCTCTCCCTTCAATTTCTTGCCGAATCTCTTGACGTACACGCCCAGCATCTGTCGCGCCCGTCTCAGCTCCGTTAGTTTGACTTCCGATGCGTAGACGTTGGCCACTGCATCCATGATGTTGTGGGCCTCGTCGACAATCACCACATTGCCCTCCAGTTTGATGCCCAAGGCGTCTCGGGCATTCTTCTGCAGAAGCAGCGGATACGGCAAGGTGATAATTTCGGCCCCTGCAATAGCCGCCCGTGAGGCGTAATAAGGACAGACTTCAAGTTTTTTGCCAAGGTGGTAGAGGTCTTCTATGTCGGGAAGGGTAGCGTGGGCTGTATCTCGAAACTGATGGGTCTGCTTGATATTGTCTTCATTTAGCGTAAAAGGACATTTGTCCTTGGTCTTTGGCTTCTGCAGTTCTGAGCACCGGTCATTAATGGCAGATATCGTGCTCAACTTCGCCACGGATGGGTTGATACACAGTTTCTGGCGGGATGAGAGGGGCAGATGCTTGACTGGCTCCTTGTCCGACCGGGTATCTTCACTATCGTTGGGCTTGACCGATGGTGGCATAGACGATGGAAAGGCGGGGCGTCGAAGTTCATGGATGAATTGCGTGAGTTGAGAATGCGTTCTTGACGTGTAGTATATCTGACCAACATGTTACCGACTAGCCCACCAGCGGCAGGGGGCTTGCGCACCTTTACTCCGTCTTCGACCTTGTCCTCCTCTTGCTCCGCCTTCAGGTTGCCCAAGCCGAATCTAGAGAGGATGTCCTTGGTTTCTTTGCTCAGTCCAGACATGGCATCGCCATCGTCCGCAGCACCAGACTCGTCGGCCTCGTCCAGCAGCCACTCATCGTCTACGTCGGCATCGTCCCGAGCCTTCGACTTCGAAGGCACGTTGTCGAATCGACGTCGCTTGGCGCTACGAACCTCAAGAGCTTTCTCTCTGAGGCGGATTTGCTCCAACCTTTTCTCTCGTTCTTCCCAGTTGCGAGCCAGCTCCTCCCTCTTGCGCCGGAGCATTTGCTCCACGATCCAATCGGGCTCATCCCTGAAGTCGTCCATGTTGACCTTGAGCGAGGCCTCATGCTCCTCGATGCGCTGATTCCGCAGCCATGTCAGAGATGCACAGATGAGCGAAAGCGATTTACCCTGAATCTCGTGTCAGTGACGACCAGGAAGTTGGATGACAAGCATCATGACTGACTGTTCCTGTCGGACTTTCCAGAATGCCGACCTGTCCGTTTCCAGCCTGCAGCACGCCGTAAGCTGTCTTCATGAAGTCAGTCTGCACATCGTACGGCGTGTAGGGATGATTGAAATCAATGCCTTCAGGAACAGGCAGGTCACTGCCTGGAACAGCCGGCATGGCGAAGTTGAAGTAGCACGCGACACGAGACAAGCAAGCGATTAGGATTCAAGCTCATGGGGGGGTATAATGGTGAGATGAATGACAGGCGCAGTCGAAAGCGTCCTTATAGATCATTCGCCTGCTCAACAACAACGATCTATTATTGAAACGAACGGGGCGCTCGAGCTGGGTTGGGAATTACTTGAATGAGATTGGACAGCAGAGGGCAGTCAGACCGCACCCGTCAGACGCGCAAAACAAAAGACCCACCAGCCGGCCGACCGGGCAGGTGGCAGGTGCTCGCATGCCGTTTCGGTGAGGGATGGCCCCAATCGCTGGTCATTTCGGTCAACTGGTGTCAGTCAAGGTGAGAGACTTGGCTAGTGACATGCACGAGCCACCCTCAGCTGGCGAGACCACACCACCCAGCCCTCGTCTGCTTAGGTAACCAGGACACAACAGCAGAAAGACGGGCAAAAAAGGGTAGGAGCACAGACCACACCGAAGACTGGAGGTGGCCCTTCCCGCCCAGGAAAAAAAACCTGCAAAATCCAATCCTTACCTTAGGGCTGCCCTGCCCTCCGCCCCGCTTAACATTTTTCCGGAGGTTGCCGCCGTGCAGAGACACCCTCACAAATTTCGTGCGTCTTGCGACTTGACGAAAAAGAATCCCTATCCGCGATACCAGCAAGACGACCACCGATCCAACACCGTCGCCATGCCTACCCGATTCTCCCGCACCCGCAAGCAGTA
>JABGLZ010000814.1:0-32928 GCA_014705045.1 Colletotrichum theobromicola
CAGGGGGGCGCCGAAGAGGGGACAGGGGGGCGCCGAAGAGGGGACAGGGGGGCGCCGAAGAGGGGTACTCAGTGGCTGGAGTCCAGAGCAGATCGGGAAATTCCACGACTTGCATTAACGTTGGCACCTTAATTAATGGGACTGATGTGGGGCTGCCAACCCGCGAGAGGCTACACTGTAGAGTGAACACCCCGTAGGCCGGTACTTCGCAGAAGCGCTGCGTTTGACACTTCTCCGCTTACGCCTAAACTTGTGACCAGCTGGTGACGCATAGCAAACGACGCAAGCCTGTGTAATTTTGACGACATAGAAAACAGTTTTGTCCAGGTGTGCTCGCCAATCAAGCACTTTAGTCGCAATGTGCGTTGGGCGGTGGGCAGTGGGCAAAAGCCTGGGTCAGGGCTTTGATGAATAAGCTGGGCAATGCTGTCAACGGGCAATCCGTGCCTTCACACCTTCCGCAAATAACCAAGACCACCTTCCCAAGCAAGTGTCAGACGGTGCCTGCCTGATCTTGAAGGTGCAGGTCGGGAAATTTCATGACGTACGTACCTTGATGGACCGGTACGTACCCGCAGGGTCCAGGCCCCCAGCCCACCAAGGCCAAGGCCCACTCACGTCTTGTCAGGATCGCGACTTCTGTTTGCAACAGCAGTCAGCTGCAAGATTGTACCTTCCATCACAACATTGATGCCGACGAATCCACGATGCCTCCGTCCACCAATTGTGTAAAGCATTCCGCCCATCTATCGGACAGCCACACTACCCAAACCCGCGACCGTCTGCAATATCTGGCTGGTCACTGACAACATGAATACAAGAACCCCAACAGGGTATTTGTTCCCCGGGAACGGCTGGTTAGTGCCTACTACCGCGACTCCATCAGCATCGGTGATGAGGTCAGGTCGCCACGAAAACCGCCTGCGCAACGAATCACATGCCTGAACAACACTGGCGAGCTTGACCTTTCTCGAAGTCACACCTACTGTCGATTTCTTCAACAGCAACTTCGAGACCTTGCGGACGGCCCTTATTCGGCGGGCCGCTCGAAGTTTTGACGCTTACCCTTCGGGATATCTACCTGTTTTCGCATCTCGGTGCCTCTCTGCGAAGAGATCCTCCGTATCGTGCTCCACTTCCGGCAATCCCAACTCCTTACAGCATCCCTGCGATACGTCATGTCACCCGATCTCGGGCCAATTGTCCACCTAGTGCGGGTTCTTTCCCTATCCGACTTTGGCCATCCGGTCAGCATGAGCGGCTTACGCCGTAGTCTGCACTCCTTCCAGGTATTTTGGGTCGTTCCATACCTCTTGGGCCCATTCCCACCTTTCTCATGTGGTCCATGGCATTGGCGGTGGTCCAGCGAGCCACCATCCATCATATCATTAGAACACAGAAGTTCGTTGGGTCACATCTCCTCGAGAAGATCCCACCCCTCCAAGAGCATCGAGACCGCAACTGAGGTAAGAGCGGCGGACCATACGTCTTTTTTTGAAGACAATGTCAGAAGGATATCCAAAGGCTAGCAAGTGGTGGTCAAAAAAAGTGATACACAGTCCCGAAATTTCACCCGCCCACACCAAAAGGACCACCATAACGTCGATTTTTTTACCCTATTAACTAGTACTATATAATTAATTAATCTAACTAATAACTAGTTATTTAACCCTCTATTTTAAGCACTTCTTTTAGGATTTATAGTATTATATTAACCTGCGTATTAATATTATCTTTTATAAGGGTCCCCCACCCCTTAATAGCTAAGTTAGTGAGGGTATTATTGTCCTAGTAGGAGAATCCCTTAGTGTGCTCTTTTAGCTACTTCTAGTAGAACTTAATAGGTGAGATATTAGGGCTTCCTAGGTAGTTAAAGAAGTAATAAAAATTATAGTTCTCTTTTTAGGTCTTTATAATATTATTACTTTTTAAGCTATAGTTAGAGTTTCTATCTTCTTTAAATATAAAGGTATAGGAGCTCTTATTTTATAGCTACTCCCCTATAATAGGGTTAAGAATAATATCTTAATAGACCTTCTAAGTAAGCTTCTTATTCTAGTTTATAAGTACTTTATAATAGATAAGGTCTAATTTAAAATTATACTTTATAGCCCCCTAAAAGTGTACTCTTTTAATCTCTTTATTACTTAGGGTTAGTTTCTCTTAAATATAGTTAGGGTAGTACCTCTTATTAGGCTTATAGAGGATCTAAGCGTGCCTCTACTTACTATAAGAGAGGTGAAATTTATCTAACTAGTAAATGTTGTATTAATCCTCCTTTTATAGCTACTCCTTAAGAGACTTATATACTACTTTATAACGTTTTTTAGTAAGAGCTTAATTAACTTATCTCTTCTTATAAGTAATATACTTCTATTAGTCTCTCTACTAGAGGGTATATTTAATAGTATAGTTATTAGTATAAACGTTAAAGCTTATATTAGTAGGGATAGTACCTTAGTTTAGTTTATAAGCTTTAAAGCTACTCTACTATAAGAAGGCCTCTATTTTATTAAGGTCCTCCTCTAAGAATAGCTTTTTACGCCTATAAGTCTTATTAGTAAAGACTTAGTTATAGAATATATATATAGCGCTATTAAGTATATAGTAGCCTAAGGTGTAGGGTACTTTAAAGTGCTAAAAAAGCTCCTTGTAGTTATATGTTACGACCCGTTATGTAGGATAACAGTTGACCGACTTACTTGGGCGTTAGGCGGCTAGGATAGGATATTTATACTATAGGATCATAGGAATAATAAGGACTTACTTAGAATACAGAAGAACTAGGATATAAGTTATATAATAATAAGGAATGAGTATAGATAAGGGATCTACAATAAGCGCTTAGTGGATACAAGAATAAATGCTCACCCCACTCTAGAATGAGCGCTTATAATAATACAGAAAATAAGCGCTTAGGAATAGCTAAATTAGTTAGATAAGAAACCTATATATAATATAACCTAAGCTTAGCTTAAGGTTAGACTTCTATAGCTCTTTAGTAATTAACTTTATATTTATCCTTAGGATACTTTTAGCTTATTTATACTATAAATAACTTATTAAGTTTAAGACTAATTACTTTAGCTTCTAAAGACTAATCTATAATAGCTTATAACTTATAACTTAGGACTATAATATAAAACCTATTTACTACGTATTAATCCCTAACTTCTATTAGTAGACCTTATTATTAGATAGCTAACTATAATACTTTAATTACTCCTATTTAGTAAGTTAACTATTAATACCTACTAAATAGTATAGATAAGATATCCTCTTATACTTCTACTAAATCCCCTACTCTAGGATCTTCCTCTTCCTCTAAGTAGCTAATTAAAAACTTAGCTAAGGAACTTAAAAGAACTCTAATAAATATAGACTTAGATAATAAAGTTTCCTTTAAAAAGGAAATATATAATAAACTCTACACCTAAGTTAAGAAAGGAGATAATAATATTACTAAGGTTTAAACTATATATAATAAGATAGCTACTAAGCTTTATAACCTAAAACTTATAATCTAATAACTAAGAAATAGCTTATAATATATTATAGACCTAGAAAATAAAGTTCTATAACTCTAAGAATAATCTACTAACCTAGATACCTAGGGGCTTTAGGAGGAAATTAATACCTTAAGGGCTACTACTAATATTATCTAGATACTAAACTAATAGAAGCTTAAACTACTAATACCTATCCCCTATAATAGAGAACCTAGTATACTTAAAGGATTTCTTAACTAAGTTAAGAACTACTATAACTTCTACTAATAGGACTTCTTCTATAAATATAAGAAAGTTATATATACTACTAGCTTTCTAAGAGGAAAAGTCCTAAAGTAGTTTAAACTAATTTAGGAAGATTACCTAAATAATAAGATATTGGATACTTATACCTCTAAGATTAGGGAAATCTATACTAGCTTCTAAGGTTTTAAAGAAGCACTTAAATCCCTATTTTAAGAAATCGATAAGAAAGGATAAGCTTAACGTAATATTAAAAACCTGAAGTAGATTAGATCTATAAAGGAATATATAGCTGAATTCTAAAATCTCTGTATATAACTAAACCTCATAGAAAACTCTAAAATATACCTCTTTTATAAAGGACTTAAGAGTAAAGTAAAGAATAAACTATTTAAATACCTTAAGTTTAAAAACTTCCTTATATATACTACCCTAGCTATTAGTATTAATAACTACTTCTATAAATAATAAAAGGAAAGAATATAGGAATAATAATATATTAATACCTTATATAAGTACTAATAGTAACCCCTTATAAAGATTTAGTATAACTAACTTAGAAGTAATAATTAAGTTTATAACTAAGGATAAAACCTATATTAAAGTATTACCTATAGATATTATAGTAGACTAATAGACCTTAGCTCTATTATTAAAAGTAATAGTAATAAGAAGTTATAGAACCTTAAGTATTTTAATTATAATAAACTAGGATATATCGCTAAAGAATGCTATTAACCTAAGAAATAGTAGTAGTAACTTATACTTAAATAAAATAAATAGGTTAGTATAACTAATAAAGTACTTTATAAAACACTCTTATAGATTAGATACTATAATAATAAGTGCCTTACTTATAGAAGTGATAAGGAGAATATAGGATATTACCCTTATAACCCTAACTATAGACGCATTAGATATAATATAATAATCCCTAAAATAAAAATTAAAACTCTTACTATAGTTTATTAGAGTAATAGTAAGCTTACTAGAAAGACCCCTAAATAACTTAATAAAATATTATAAGTTTAATAACTAGCCTCTTCTAGTACTTCCCTAACACTATAGTAAGTATATAAATAAATACTTAAAAATAATAATAAGTAAAGAATCACATACTTATAAGATACTAAACTAGCTTACTTAGACTAAATCTAAGATAAACTTTATAACCTAATATAGGAAAGATAACTTAGTACTATACTTATATACTTAGAACAATAAAAGTATATATATAGAAACCCCACTTAAATTAAGTAAATTAACTAAGAACTTAAAGAATAAAACTAAGAAGAATCTAATAAAGAACTAAACTACTAATATAACCTAATAGAAGAATAATAGCTACTTAAACTCATAAATACTTAGACTTTTAGAGAAAGAGAAAGCTCACTTTATAACTTAAATAAACCTTATAATATTACTTAATAATATACTTAGGTAGAGACTGCCTATAAGTTCACCCCTAGTGTTAATAATATTAGCTCTAAAGAGGAGTCTAAAGGAGAAGATAATGTAAATAAACGTATTATATATAAATAAATTAAACCCTATAAGGATAAGTAATCTATTAAACTCTTTAGAATCTTAGGATTTAAATAATAAAAGGACTATATCTTATAACTCTATATTAAAGACCACCCCTACCTTAAGATAATAGACCTAGGATACTAATACCTTTTCTAGGTTTAATACTTCTTTAATAAGTGTAAAAACTATATAGGAGATAAGTATAAAAACTACTTCTACCCCTATAAGTATAATAATAAACCTATAAGGAATATATACTAAGAATATATCCTCACTAGCTAGGAAATATATAAGTTTAATAGAAACCTTATAACTTTCACACTAAGTCTAAAGTACCCTATAAGATATATATATAATAAGGATATATAATAGGATAAATGCTAGCGTAATAAATACCTTATATACTACTGAGAAAAGGCTTAAGCCTGGAGAATTACAAAATATAGATCCAGTCCACTACGACTTAGAATTTATAAAAATAGCTTTATAAAGGTATAATAATAGGGAAAATAAATTATATACCTTAGAAAATTAGAGCAGTTAAAAAACTAAACTTACTTACTAATAACAGGCTAAGATAGGTAAGAATAATAAGGTCTATATATCTAGTATCCCTAGACTAAAAAGTGTACTTATAACTATAAGTAATAATTAATAATATAATAGTGATTATACTAATTAATAGTAGATTAGAGGGAAACTTTATATTACTAAGGATAATAAATAAGTTATAAATATTATAGTATGTAAAATAACACCTTTATTAGCTTAGTAATATAAAAGGAGAATAAGTCTAATATAAAGGAGGAACTATTAGAAATAAAACTACACTCCTTATAATAAGTTACTTAGATTAAAATAAATAACTTTAACTTAATATTATAGATATTAAAGTATATAACCTTATATTAGGAATGCTATAGTTAAAGAAGAATAACCTACAGATAGATTAGAGAACTAGCTAATTCTAATAGGAAAATAAAGATATAGTCCCTAAGTAGCCCTATAGAACCTAAGCCTTAAATATACTTAAATAATAAACAGTAAAATACTATATTTGCTTCCTTAGAATAAAGGAAAGTATATTATAACTAATAATAATAAAGGACCTTAATAAAAAGGAGGATCTAATTCTATTTATCCTAGAAGAGTATAGAGTATATAATAAACTCTTTATAGAAGAACTAGAAATTAGATTACTAGAATATACTAACTTTAATTATAAAATACCCCTTAAAAAAGGATAAAAACTAAGATTTAATAAAATCTATAGACTTAACTTAATAGAGATATAAGTACTTAATAAATATCTTAAAGAAAACCTTAAGAAAGGATATATTAGAGAATTAATATTACTAGTAGGAAGCTTAATCCTATTTATACTTAAAAAGAATAGTAAACTATAACTTTATATTAACTATTATATACTTAATAATATAATAATTAAGAATTAGTACCTGCTACTACTTATTAATAAACTATAATAACTCCTCTATAGAGCTAACTAGTTTATAGTACTTAACTTTAAAGGAGCTTATAACTTTATAAGAATAAAAGAAGGAGAAGAATAAAAGACTATATTTTGAATACATAAGGGATATTTTAAATACTTCATAATACTTTTTAGTCTTATTAATATACTTATAATATTCTAAAATATAATTAACTATATTCTGCGAAAATATATAGATATCTTTATAGTTATCTACTTTAATAATATCTTTATCTTCTCCCTAATACTTAAATAATATAAAGAATATATATACCTTATATTATAAGAACTCTAAAAAGCTAAACTATTAGTTAAACCTAAGAAAAGTAAGTTTTATATATAATAAGTTAAGTACCTTAGATTCACTATTACCCCTAGATATATCTATATATCTAAAGATAAGGTTAAAATAATTAAAAAATAGCCTATACTAAAGAACTTTAAAGATATCTAAAGTTTCTTAAAATTAGTTAACTTCTATTAGAAATTTATTAAGTACTATAGTAAGATTAATATATTACTTATAGATCTTAGCTATAAAGATTAACCCTTTAAATAGACTAAAACCTAAGAAACTACTTTTAAGAAAATTAAGGAATATATTACTAGTGAACCTATCCTAATAATCCCTAACCCACAGAATTAATTTAAAATTAAAACTAACGCTTCTAACTTCACTCTTAGAGTATAACTATCCTAATAAGATATAGAAGGATAACTACACCTATATACTTTTTTCTTATATAAACTCTATAGACTAAAACTTAATTATTAGATTTATAATAAAGAACTTATAATAATTATAAAAGCTTTTAAAGAATAGAGACTTAAACTCTTAAGAACTATCTATAAAGTACTTATATATATAGATTATAAGAACTTAATATACTTTATAATATTAAAGGTGCTTAATAAATAATAAATTAGATAGTTAGAATTCTTCTTAGAGTTTAACTTCTAAATTATTTACTAAAAAGGATTAGAAAATAGCAGAACTAACGCTCTAAGTTAATAACTAGACTATAATATCTTAGTACTAGAAGAAACTTAAGTAATTCTTAAATATAATAAGAATAGAGATATTATACTAATAACTAAACTCTTAATAATAGCTAGATAATCTATAACTAGCCTAATTAATATTCTAGATAATAAAGCTATTATAGAATTCTATTTACTACTTATATATAGTTACTAAGGAATTATAAAGACTTAGAAATAACTTAGATAATAATATAGAAATAAGGTTACTAGAGAACGTATTATAAAAGTAATTAAGGATTATAAAGTCTACCTAAAAAGTAAACTATCTTAATATTAACTTTATGGATTATTATAACCTTTACCTATACCCTAAACTACTTAGTACTCTATATTACTTAACTTTATTATTAAACTACTAAAATCTTAAGAACCCCTTATAGGAGTTTATTATAATAGCGTTCTTATTATTATAGATAGACTTATAAAGTATACCTACTTTATTCTATATAAGGAAGTAAGTAATACTAAAGAATTTACTTATATATTCCTTAAATATATTATTACTAATTATAGAATACCTAAGGAGATTATATTAAATAGAAATAAGATCTTTACGTCTAAATTCTAGAAGTTAATTATAGTATAACTTAGTATTAAATAATTAATATCCACTATATTTCACCTATAGACTAATAGATAAATAGAAAGAATTAACTAAATCTTTAAAACTTACCTCTACACCTATATTAATTATAATTAAGATAACTAAGTAGTACTTCTATTAATAGCCTAGTTTACCTATAATAGTATAGTAAGAGAAAGTACTAAGGAATCCCCCTTCTACCTTAACTATAAATTTAAACTAATAGTATATAGAGAACTATTATTTAGCTTAGTAGTAATTAAAACTATAGCTATAATTAAATAAATTAAGGATATCTAAGATAATATATATAAAGAACTTAAATTTATATATAAATAAATAATATATTTTAGTAATAAATAAAGGATTAAGGGATTAACTTTAAGAGAGGGAAATAGCGCTTACTTTATATAGTGAAATATTAAAACTAAATAACTAAATAATAAATTAGACTATAAGAAACTTAGACCCTTTAAAATCCTTAAATAAATTTCACTAGTTAATTTTAAACTTAACTTACTTAATATAATAAAGTATTATCTAATCTTTTATATTTGACTTCTTAAACTAATACTCTAAGGATTATAAATAAATAACCTTATTATTATAGAAGATAATAAACTAGAATATAAAGTTAAATAAATTATTAACTATATATAAGAACTATAAGGAATTTAGTACCTTATTAAATAGAAAGGGTATAAATATAAAGATAATATATAGGAACTAGTAAAGAATATTATAAATATAACTAATAAACTTATATAATACTAGTAATAGTACTAGGAATAAGAGATAACACTTATACTAGCTACACCTATCCTAATTATACTATAAGGGTATTAATAGATTAGATACCCTTATAGATATATCTAACTACTAATAGAAGCAGATAGACTGTAATAAAGAAAACTATTTATTTATCTAGGAACACTAGAATATAACTAAGACTCCCCTAATAAGAAATTTAGAGTTATAGGATTTTAGTTAAATAAAGCGTCTATATTTAAGACACCCTAGGCACCTATTAATTACGCCTTTAATATAGAATTAGATACCTCCTTAGAAGACTTAGCAACCACTACTTTACCCTTCTTAAACACTATTTATTTCTATTCCCAGAGTTATTCTAACTTCACTAATAACTTATTTAATTCTAATTAAGCTTTTTAGTAAGCTTCAGCCTTTTACTATAGAATTATAGCCCTCTTATGAAATTTCACCTCCTTAGCTTCCTCAGCTTTATTAAGACGATCTAACTTAGCTACTAAACAGTTTACTATTAAAATAAGTTAATAAAGAACTCTCCTACTAATTATAACTAGGGAACTTATAAGTATAAATTACATTATCAGAAGTATCATAAGGGATACCTAGGTAATAATAAGTCCTATAAATATTAGAGTTAGGAAGAAGTAAATAACGCACACCATGCGATTAACAGTTTAAATAAGGTATCTTATTCATAATACCCTCGTTAGTAAAACGAAGAATTTAGAATAAATAATAATAAGTTAAGGTATTAGGAGATTTAGGGGTATTAAGAGATTTAGATTTTTAAATATAACCTAATATAGTGTTAGTATTATAGATAAATCAGGAAGCATAATTAATAGATCCCTAACCTAGGACTAACAACCTACTTATATTAGGTCTTAAGGGTAAAACCTTTAGAGAGGGGACCTAATATTATAACCTGTTATATAGGATAACAGTTAACTAACCTACTTAGGCGTTAGGTAGCTAGGATAGGATATTTATACTATAGGATTATAGGAATAACAGGGACTTACTTAGAATATAGAAGAACTAGGATATAGGTTATGTGATAATAAGGAATAAATATAGATAAGGGATCTATAATAAGCGCTTAGTGGATATAAGAATAAGTGCTCACCCCACTCTAGAATGAGCGCTTATAATAACATAGAAAATAAGCGCTCAGGAATAGCTAAATCAGTTAGATAGGAAACCTATATATAGTATAACTTAAGCCTAGCTTAAGGTTAGACTCCTATAGCTTTTCAGTAATTAACTTTATATTTATCCTTAGGATACTTTCAGCTTACTTATACTATAAATAACTTATTAAGTCTAAGACTAATCACCTTAGCCTCTAAAGACCGATCTATAATAGCCTATAACCCACGACTCAGGACTATAATATGAAACCTATTTACCACGCGTTAATCCCCAACTTCTGTTAGTAGACCCTACTGTTGGATAGCTGACTGTAATATTATACTACTAGCTGTATTATTTATATAGAAACTCAGCGTATTATAGCGCGCCTTAAACGCGTGAGCGCTTCGGCGTATTGTGATATATGTAAACTTAACCTATATTAATAAAACTAGTGAAAAGAATGGATGAAATGATGGTTTGGGGGGGAAATTAGTGGAGTGTGGCATGGGGTGGGTTTTGGGGGTGGGTAGGTGGGAGTGGTGACGTTGTGTGTATCACTTTTTTTGACCACCACTTGGCTAGCTATTAAGGTCTCCAAAAGAGTCAGATGCCTAACGGAGAAAGATATTCATCTTGTCCTTTGATGCTGTACATAAGCTCGAATATGGAGTCACTAGGCTTTGTGGGCGGCCGATTCTTGGCCAAATCAGGCACAAAGACAGCAAGCCTTCAATTTAGTGGCGAAAGAGAGCACAATTTTCCAGCCTCAAGAGACTATTAGTTCTTCTGAATGAGAATCAATACTATCGACCTATCTGTTGCACCAATTCCAAGCTGTACGACTCCTTGGAAAATGGAAGAGAAACTTTCCATCGACCAGACAAACCGACGGAGCCGAAGTCCATCTTCTTGAGGACTCGTCAAAGACCATCCAAGACATTGAATGTGACCAAGGGAGCGTCAATAGGCTGCGCCAGCTGTTCTCTAAACAACCCCTGGCCTAAGCGAAAACAGTGCCCGCAGGGTTGGCAGTGTCGTCAATCGTTCAACTAGACAGGAAGATTCTCCTGCATCACGCTTCAACCAGAGTAAACACTTTGAACGTGTTCATACCTACTCTTGACTGGTCGAGAAAAGAAAGCCATTCTCCAGGTTCGGCTCCAATTTCAGAAGCCGCATATCGACGTTGCTCCTCAAGCAACCTTATTCAATTCTTTTATACGCGCTACATAACGAGAAGACTCCGCGTCAAGTATGCAATGTAGCATCACGTAACAAAAGTGTTGCCTGGGAAAGTAAGGGCATCGCTGAGATTGGAACAAAAGCTCGATACCCAGATGTTTTCCACGCGAGGTCTCCATGCAGGGGGGAAATCTAGGGATGCTTGGGCGGAGTTAAAAGAGTTCGCAATTCTACTGACGAAGGACGAGTTTATCTGAGATTGGCCGATGCTCTTGTCTTTTCTGGGCATACGATGCCGTGGGGAAACGATGCTGAAGAAACTGGTCATTTGTGATCGTGTGAATGTTGATCCAGATAATCATGCCACAGAAATCAAAACAACATCCAAAGCAACAAATACGACGGCGCGGCGATAGCAGCAAGACGCATGACCACATGCCCCTCACCAAGTGCTGACAATGAGTAACAGGGATTGTGCCCAAAGGAAAGGACAGCCCTCGCGGCGCACATCGTCAAAGACCCGCGTCTTAACTAAAATTCTGTGAAGCTCTCTTTGGCACTGGCTAGCGATCCATTCCCTGTGGTCACCGACACTAGCTATCCACCGTCACAGCCAAGAATTATTACTATCATAATGTTTTAACATTAATACAGTTCTCAAAATAGCGGACGAGGCTGCATTCGGCCTTGTGCGTCCGGGATATAACCGTCTTGGTGTTATGAGCAGCCCATCTCTATGGATCCCCCTTTTCACAATAAGTGTTACAATAGTATTGACCTCTCTTCTCATGATTTCCTCAAGTAAGCGCG
This sequence comes from Colletotrichum theobromicola, assembly GCA_014705045.1. Taxonomy (NCBI): domain Eukaryota; kingdom Fungi; phylum Ascomycota; class Sordariomycetes; order Glomerellales; family Glomerellaceae; genus Colletotrichum; species Colletotrichum theobromicola. The sequence goes on from JABGLZ010000814.1 coordinate 12,299, forward strand.
CTTTCGAGGAAACATGAATGACCGCCGGAGATTTCGTACTTGAACAGGGCAATATTGTATTACTTCTGACGGTCGCCCTCGGACTGTACAACATTGGGATCTGACGCCGCAGCACCAGCTACCTACATCCATCGTCTACTTGGAACAATGAAAAGGACTGGCTTTCAGCCCCACAGTGTCTCAACTCAATGCGAGCCGAGGAATGTGTACTGAGTCATTATTACTTACCGCGAGGGTCGATTTCCGCCAATAACGCCAACAGACAGGCCATTTGCGTCTTACATGCGAAAGTACTGCGCGAGGCCATTGATTTTACCAGACGGGCCACTCTACTGGCAATTAGGAGGAATTCACGTCAAAAGGGTACTGAAGAACTCAGTCAGTTTGCTATCAGTGTGGATATGCGGCTACGTGAAGGCTGTGACGTGACAGATCAGACCAGGATGTAGGAGTGTTCGGCCGAACAAGCCGTCACAGCAGAAGTCTCCACAGGATATTCATGGTGCAGGAACCGACCTAGCATATTAAATCGAGTATTCATCCCTTCTTGGTTGCCTTCCACGCCCGGTATGATGTTTGCTGCGAACGCGATGTCGGAAGTAATTACGTCTTTGCTTCTAGCTGTCAGCCTTCTCCAATTGGAGACAACAAAAGACTGCGCAGAGCACCACTTCAGATTTACCAGGCTCGACCGTTGCAACGAAGTGATATAATGCGCTTAGAAGGCTTCGATGTGATATACTCAAAGAGTCTCTGGGGAGAACGCCGCCTCCCGGTGGTAGATTCATCAGAAATCATGTCCAGCTTTGTCAAGTCGAAGGCGACTAATCCCTTCGTCGTAGCGCAGTCGTTCGTTTCGCCGGACATCAAGAAGATGCTCGCCCACTGCGAAGGCATCTCGGAGCATTCGTATCTGACCAGGATGCCTGATGCTCGGGAAAGAAGCGTGCCCCGCTCACCCATGATTCTATTCACGACGTTTGTAAGCTTCTTCTAAACTTGAGCGGATGACGATACCATCACCTCGCTCCCTGTTGCAGCAGCAGATCTCCGCCGCGGTAAGGTAACAACCTTATCGTGAATGTTCCACAGCCCCGTGAGATTTCCTCCGTCATCAACACCTCACCAAGCGGGACCTCTCCTTCGGGCGATTGGGATATACGCCCCTGAAAGTCCTGTGGGTGCCAAATTGGTAGTACTCTTACAAGTCACGCGAAATCTTAATGCACCTTGGAATTTAGTAATAATTTCTCATCCAAGCCAACGATTCCTGTCATTCACGCCATAGCTCGAAAGCAATGCTTAGAATGCACCACAACTCGTCACGGATTGCTCTGTTTGGAGACCCTAAAGACCTTGAAGAGAAAAGAAAGAGATGATGACGAACGACTCTAGTGAAGGTCCAGTCGGAATGGTCTTGCCTTGCTCACGAAAAGACTCGTATTGTCTTCTCTGCGTCATTATCCGCCGCGAAGACCTGAAAAGAATGAAACTGTCCTTGGTCTTCACGAAGGGAAGCTTTTGGCACGACCCCTTTACAAAGTTTGCAGATTATACACTGAATGCGAAAGAATGGGGGCTCTCGTGCTGATAATTCCAGCTCCTTCGGCAGACACTCAACGTTGCAACGAAAGACACGAAACGAATACACGGCAGTGACTTGGAGCCCTCCTCGCGGTTCCCTTATCGCCGGCCTCATCACATGTGTTTGAACTCGGATCTGCATGCTTCTATGACGGTCGGGGAACGTGTACCGAAACTACGGTGACACTTCAACGAACCTTTGCCTTCATCGCCTGAATAGATACCAACAACTGTTCTTAAACTTCAAACTAAAGGATTGCTTGTCAAAGGGACGGGATACTCCGTATTCGCAAGTGGCCGTAAGGGTTCATTCAGCGGTGAACACGAAGCAGGCAGACCAGACTCACAGTTGGGGACGCAGCTTTTCGTTGCTACCTGCTCAGAGTTCTCGACTTGTGGTCTCTGCCTCTTGCTGCTTGTGGGTCCCCGGACGTTAGAATTGGGTACGGGATATGAGGAATCTAACTTTGACGGCTCTCGCGATAGGAACTTTCTAGTCTTGTGGCGTCCAGGCCATCTGACTTGTCACAGTCAGCCATATTGATGTGATTATTTGAGTTGAGGTTCTAAACATCTAAGGAAAGGGAACCTTCCTGAACGCTTCTCAAACATCGGTCAGTCCATGAGTATACATCTCTCCGCTCGATACGAACCCCTCACATGTCAAGAAACATTCAGAACCAAAGGTACTGTTCTGTCCAACAAACCTATAAATCATGCAGTCTCTCTGGTGATTTCCAAGCCACAACGACTCCCCATCTCACTGAAACTGATAGCAGTACCAGACAGCAACTGATCTCAGCACATTAACGATCATTCAGTATCACAGCCTGCCAAACTCAAAAGATATATGTAGTTTTAACTATCACAACGTACGGAAGATGCTTTCATGAACACTTGTATAGGTTTTCTCACGGTATGTTGATTTGAGGGTGATGTTTGACTCCAGCTGGGGTTGGTCACTAGGCAGTTTGTTCCCCTCTTGCAGGCCAAGACTACTGTTGTTTATGATCATCTGATCGGCTCTGAAAGTGCACTCTCGAGACTGACTACGCCTTGCGACTCTCTACCAACGAGCTTCCGATATGTCCACAGTGAAGCTGCTCACTGTGTTAACTCTGAGACGGAAGTACTCATGATCCTGGCAGTGGTATATTTCAGGGAAACAGGAGGCAGCAGGCTATGTGGGCAACGGAATCCACCCCTGGAACCAGAAGGAGGTTGTCATCCTGCCCAAATAAACTGCTTCATGGCAGTCGAAAACCGAACCGCCTGGTTTGATGAGACATGAGAGAGTCCAGTCTTCTGAAGTCTCCGGGGTACAAATATACTCTGTAGCATCATTACAGCCTTAGCCTTCTCAATGAGTATTTATGCTGAACATCAGCATTCGTATGTAGTACCTCTCTGGATAAGCCCGGTAGATTAAGTCATGGGCCGCCGGCGGAATGGCGTGGACAGCTGAGACTATCAACGAGAGAGCAACTCAAGGCTATCCCTGTCATAATGCCAGTTGGGTCTGGCATCGCACGGTCGGCGCCTCCGTTGTTTATGAGGAAGAAAAGGGTTGTGCAACGCCAAGTCATAACGGCATGAAAGCTTGGGTTTCAGCGACGAGAAAACTAAAATTAAGGGCAGTGTCCGAGATTTCTCCCGGGATAGAGAGGACAGACAGGCCTGGTAGTCTATCACAGTGACCGATTGAGGTGGCAAACAGGCTGACACCATTTAAAATTGTCAGTGAAGCCATATTGGGTGTCTATTTCCTTCACAGTGTAATGGAAGCAAGTTCCGCGTATTTACGACTTAAGCAACCAACCATTCTGGCAGAAAGGGGTCGTATTTGGGACTTCGATGGTGATTTGGTGAGAAACGCGGCGACCCTGCAACGGCAATTACCCCGGTAGCAATCATTGTAAAGTAGGTCCGTCATGTTGAGTAGTTTGATTAGACGCTTGAGTTTAAATTATTGTGGCGCCGGTGAAGGCGATGTTTAGATCCGTGATGGATTGAGCAAAGACGTTGCGTTATTTACAAACTTGGGCATGGCATGATGAAATCATTACATTCTGAGGATGAAGAATGTCTGAGCAGAACGACCAATGTGATGTCTCTCGACCAACCTACAAAAAGATATCCAGGAAGTGGCCTTCCCCAATTGGACTGATTAGAATGGAATACGCAACGTACCATAGGCCATCAACGAGACGCACCATGTTATGAAACACGGAGCGCGAAAAAAAGAAAAACAAAAAAAAGCTAGAAGTTGCAGGAGGCTTTCGAAAAGCCGACGGGACGGGTACGGGACTAGTTCTCTCCCAGAACGTGTGACTACAGCTTCGGGAAGAGCGTTGGGAAATTCGGGCAGCAAAAGGAAGCATTTTGATCAAATGTTCACGACCAGTTTTTGAGGGCTCCAATTACGACGAAACTGCAAAGAGGGTGCAACCCTTTGAAAGATATTGAGTGCTTGTCATAAACCGTTGTGATAGGGGCGACTTGGGGTTCAGTGGAGGAAGCAACCTATTGGAATGGAGACATAATAGAAGAGCCTCGGCCCCCATGACGACCATAGCTCAACATGCCAATGTGGACAATGTGCTTGGAAATTATCAGCAGTACATTGATTGTGGCGAGAAACGAAGAAAACGTCGAGTTGCAAATTTCATGACATGTATTTTAGGTCATGAGACGGCGAATAGCTAAGAAAGACGGAAGAGTGTTGACTTGCTACTACTTCAGAAACAAAGCGAGCAAAGTGCTCTCGTTCATTGCGAGAAATCGGTTCGTGGACCTGGAGAACGGTTCTTGCGAGGATCCTCCTCGACATAAGCTTCAACCGGATGCAACGGTGGAAGAGTAACTGCACCGGTCACTCTGCACAATATCCAACCAGGCAGATTCATTCAGCCAGGTGCTACTGGGCCTTCTTTTGGCAAGGCAATTGTGCGACTAATAAATTCCCAGCAGAAGACATCTACTCCAAAGACCCTCCTCGTCCATAGATTAGGTATCCGTTAGCTGACCAGGAAGATGTAATGCTCTTTTAAAAAAAAGTACGCAGACAAAAGTCTCTGTGTTGAGCTATCCTCATAGGAAGCGCAGTCACAGTAGATGTGCAGCTTGAGATTCCTGTGTTGTTTATGGCTAAGGAGCTTCTACATTGTGATCCTGCTTGTGAGATCAAGGTGTCTCAGGCAAGTCACTGTAGAACTGCTGAGAAGGATGAATAAGGCATGGTATGCTACCATGGCAACGTTTGCTAAAGCTTACCCAGAGAAACAGACTGAGAGACGGATATTTTGATTTGACTCATGGAACTAACGGAAGTTTTAATGCCCGATTTAGGGATGAAACTCCTTGGGATCGGGTTTCTAATGCACAAGGCTATCTGTTTTTTCTTTTCTTTTTTTTTTAGGGGGATCTTACTACAATGGAAACTCCGAAATATTCTTGCCTCACTCCTTGTTTTGGGAATCCTGCTAAGAGCTACCGCTGCTGTAGAAGCTTTCGCAAGTACTACCACTAAGGCCATATATCTACTCGGATTTATGCAGGTTAACAGCATTCTCGATTTCAGACTTTCTTTTGTCTTCTTCATTCAACACCATAGTCATCAACATCTTTGGTTTGACTTTAGTTCACTGAGATGTTCAGATGTAATAATCCATGGATGTTGGCACGACCAGCATGTCTACCTTGCCAGCCTCATGCGCCAATTTCCCGCTGATGTCTACAGCCCAGATGAAAACGCAGTAACACACACTCAGTGACCGAGGGCTTGGCGAATATTGGCTCTGCGACCACTTTCATAACTACTCGATTACAATAAACCTCTTGGCGAGTGTGTCATGACTGCGTGTCAGCGCCCCTGAGCCCCATGGCATCCATCTGCGTTCAGCTGGTAATCCTGTGTGAAACTTTGTACTTGGAATATTTCTTTCATTCCTTCTTTTGGGTTTCTATCCCGGTGAACTTTGCTGTACCTCCGATGCTCAACACTTCGGAGCAAATTGTAGTATAAGCACTTTGATTTGATGGAATAGATGTTGTCAATCTATTCCTTTTATACCTAATTTTGTGTGCAATTCTAGGCTCCGCATTGCGGTCCAATGCCGCCAAATCCATTCAGTGAGGAAGCTCGTAGGTAAGCTTTCTCCACTAGCCATGCCGTTGGCAAGACCGATGTGGCTATCGATTTTCACAGTAGCTGATGGGAAGACACCAGTGCGCAGACGCATTGCCTTCCTCGCCGAAGACACGAATCGGCCTCCTGCGCTCCATCAACGCCAAGGACACGCATATATACTATCTTGTAGAAGAGAAAGAGCAGTCACGATTCTCCGCAGTCTCCATCGGCCAAAACTCAATCATCTCACCATTGGCCTGCATCGAGCTTGACGCAACGAAGCAGGTCAAATACCGCAAGGATATCCATGTCCCCATCAAGGTCAACCTGTCCCAAGAGACGCGAACGATGGCTACATAACTTTCCAGTACAAGCATGAAGTGTCTAACTTGATCTAGCGATGATTTATTGATTGGCAAAACTGACTGCAAGCGGACGTGGCCGACGCTTGGTCCTAAGAATGGGTGCGGGCCTACCATTCCGGCCCCATTCCGATGTTTTGTCTTGGATTTATCACGGCTTTTGGGGCCTGGCGCCAATACTCCGCCAGTCCATGAGCGTCTGTCATCATAATCTCCAAATTAACTATCTAGGAGATCCCTTAGTCGAGGGAGAGTATCTGTTCTCATATCAATAATGCTTTATATTCTTCACAACCCCTCTCACAATAGCTTGCTTCCAGCTGAACTCGAATCTTGATTGCCTACGGAGAGACGCAGGTCAAGGACCAGGCTATGTAGTTACTGACTCGAATCAAAGTGTTCACCTTCGCAGGCGGCTAGAACCAACGTTTGTATGAGGAGTATCATGCTATCCGTAAGGTTGAAGACGAGATCTGACTGTGCACCTGATGGACATGAATCTGTGACTGCTTCTGGCCGACACAGCCGGGGCATGCATATCTCCGCCCTTCCTGTCCTTTGTAATTCTGCACCGGCTAGGAATATGAGGAAAGCCCTTGCAGCCACATGGATCTTGTCATGACTGGAAGTATGGGTCTCTCCAGCTGTCCCTTGCCTTCTCCTCCTGCTGCTTATACGCATTCGACTCGAGCCCTTCTTAAGCTTTCCGATAATCCTCAAACAGAACCGCACGGTTATCGAAGAGAAGTTCCATTAAAGCACAACCCAGTTCCTGTTCCTGAGAACTCCGAAACAACCTCAAGTTCAAACCCTTGTTCCCGACGATTGAAGTGATGGTTGATTTGCAACACGTGCCATGGTCTGTAAGCCAGGAGTGCTCGACACGGTGCCTCGCGGTCGATGTACTCGCTCCAGTACGACAGGGCACCTTGGATACGGACTTCCAGGATTTGACGGACAGAGAGAGTAGGATAATAGACTCAGGTTCTCACATGTGGGTGCCATCACCGAGTCCGTCAGTGTCCTTCAGTGGGTCACAATGAAGATTCTGACTGGATTGTTTGGTCCGTCAAACTCATCATGGCAACACATCAAAGACGCCTTGGGTCTTTTGGTGTCAGGTCGACTGTTCGTGATTCCACATGTTCGCTATCGATTCTTCATAGTGCCATTGACATCAGGCCTCTCATTGGTTAGGATACTAGCACGCACACTGGCAGCAATACTGGTAATATGCGGGACCGCAACTGTCTTCGCAGCGAACCCTCTGCGTAGGACCTTAGGTACACGGACGGTGAGCATCAGGCGGTAGGAAGGAAAATGGTTGAGGGCTATGTGAAGAAAAGGATTTGCTAACCTGGAGACGCTCTGCTTAAGATTTTGCGAGATCGAAACGGGGTGTTTTCTTCTGGTGTTTTGGCAGTCGCAGGTACCAGGAAGACGGAGCGCCATGTTCTTTTCTCGCCGCTTGCCGCACATTTGATGCTCCCTCGGGTGGTGCCAGGAAAGGCTTGCTTCTATTGACTGAAGCGATGTGGTTTGGTGAATTGAAAGCAGCAAATTTCCATTCTTCTCTGCTGCCACACAGTGAAACGCGCTATTGTGAGGTATGTATCATCTCATCTACCTTTATCTTTGAATGAGCAATTCCTAAGCCAACATTTGCTGCATCTGCAGTTGTTGTATTCTAGATTGTGTTGCATACTTCTATTCCTCCCGTTAGGAAGGGAGAAGGTACTCCCGTGCTTGGCTTCATGCGCAGGTTACTCTGTAGACGGGGCAGCTTGTCAACTGGGTCCTGAAGATTCTCGGCAGCTTCCCCTTCCTGGTTATTCGTGGCTGGAAAGTGAAAATACCAGCTTAGCATTTGAGCTTGTCTCTGGTCGAGAGTTGAGGCCCTCGCCTCATTGAGATTCATCTCAGTGGCCATAGACATCCCGGAGTGTTTTCTACTAAAGCCAGCGACATCTCTCCGTTTCCCCATTTCCGCGAGGGCTGCTACTCGAAGAAAAGCCAGCAAGCCTACGCACCATTCTTAGTACTAGATTTCATGCAATACAAGGTAGCCACGGCACACTGGAGTCGTCAGAGGTAATGGAAGTCGCTCTACACGAATTCGCGTAGATGTATGGATCGGCTAAGGTCGAGCTTTACGCTTGGGGACATTACTAATTGATAATGACACAGACCTCACGGTATTTGTTACAATGCCACTTCAACTCGCTCATGAGGTTGTCTTGGGAGGTGAACTGTCCTTTCTCACGCTGTCTTCACCGAGAGAAGGCGGTGACTTTGAAGATTTAGTCCTTGAAAGCTGTTCTTTTCATTTTCGGGTATTGAAAAAGACTTGGCTGGACTTAATGATATATCCCCATTAAAATGACTCAACCGTGCTTAGACCTGGAATGCCGAGCGTAGTTGTTGGGATGAAATCGTCCCGAGTTGATATGGGGTAGAATCTGAACAACAATATTTATATGCATCAGGATTGTGGTAATTCAATGGCCTATCAATTTGCATGTGTTGTCAGTGTATGCTTACCTCGAGCATCTGTTAAACCTGCTTGTGCCTGAACCGCCATCTTCCACAGGCCGCAAATGTATGTCCCGTAGAAGATGGGTGAGCGGTTGCCGAAAGTACCTCTAAACGGCCAGCACCTGACGACAAGCTGGGGCTTGTTGTACTATGAAACTCCACAGACATGCTCCAACCGCTGAGTTGAGGGCTTTTCGATTTCGGTGACGAAGGACCGAGGGCCTTCTTAGAAACACCATAGCCACAGTCGTAGCGGCAGGTGTTTGAAAGACTGCGCTGTGCGAGTACTCCCAGAGCGAGAGGGTCAGACCAATCTGAATTGCAACACTGCCCATAGATTCCCAAAGAGCATTTTGACTACACGTGCATCCGGTGCTCTCTCTGGTGGATAACGGTTACCCTGATGATTGGGTGTATGGGCTTCATCACCCCAGTCCTTTAGCTTAGTGTCTCGAGAGTCGTGAAATATCGGCGGGGTCTGAATTCAGGGGGAGGCACCATGAGAGGGGCCTGGTCTTGGCCTATTGGCAACTTTGTGGGATAATTCAAGTGTGCTTTTAGGGGACAGTGGCAGCTTAGAGATTGGGACTTCAATATTGCCAGGGGTGAACGTCTACAAACGGCTGGGGACAGGGTTTGAGGTGACCCCAACGCCAATTGGTACTTGGCTGCACACGCGGTAATGCCACAAAGTTAGTATGCCAAGAGCGACGACATGACGACACCAAGCACGTCCTGCCGGTCATCGACCATCTGGTGGCGTCCTCGGAGCTCCTTCATGTTTTCTCTCGCGTCGGTCCACTCCCTTGTCTACGACGGCAATGATCGCGAGCTCGCTGTCAACGTCCTGGTTATCTCGACCAACTTCTGTCACTAAAGGTATTGCCACGAAGCCCCGCATGCCAAGCTGCTGTTGACTAAAGTTGCTGTGGTCTCAATTGCCGAGCAGGGTAGACCAGCCCCTGTCTGAACAAATAATTTTGCCGTGAACAGAATTTAACTTTTGAACAAAAGAAATTTGTTACCGGCATATTCGTTTCATCAACAACCGCGGTGCGGCTTGTATACGGATGTACTGGGAGTCACGGCCGAGTCGGCCTTGAACGGCTCATTGTTGCCCGTCTTTGCGGCGGCCTTCTTCAGCGAAGGAGCCCTGTGGAATCCTCGGCGACCGTCACAGACTGTTAGGAGTATTGTAGCAGATATATACCGAGTAAATTACCGATAGCACGTCAAGGAAGACTAGCGAAGGTCCAAAGTCATTCAGCATATTGGCGATGTCGTCGGAGAAAGCTCCAAGAGAGGTGTTGAGCGGAATATCGAGTACGGTGTCGGAGAAAGCGTGAGTGACATATTCCGATAGAGAGTTGGCAGGAAAGATTATCACGCTTGCAGACAATACTGATTACAAGATTAAATGGCCATCGGTGAAGCATCTCACGTCGATACACGATCCCAGGGTTCCGCACTCGGTGGTTTTGTGATTTCAGGATCGGAAACAGAGTGCGAGCGACCACTAATCGAGCAGAAGCAATGTGCCGTGACTCCTATGCTACAGTTGGTAGATACCTCGCTCGAGACAATGTTCGACGTTGCCGAGGAGTAGCAAAATATATCGGTTGACAATGGGAGCTATGCTCAAAGATTTACCCTGCGACTGAACAGTTCCACTGTCTTGAACACGCTGGGTGTTATGGACCGGCGCAAAAATTGACGAACATAAGCTAGAAATGTTCCGCGAGAGAGCCACGCAGTCAAAGTGGCATGAACACACAGAAAGGAAGAATACGGCGTTCACGTTGCGTGCTCACGCATCGAAGGTTGAGTGAGGGCGGGCGCAATCTGTCACAAAATCTCAGAAAACGTCAGCCTCTCTTAGGATCTTCATAGGAGAGCGAAGTTTTCAGGGCGGTTGTTAAGGGTCAAGGGCAGCTCATTGCATTCGAGGCTTGGGAGACTTGGTGGGAGAGGTGGACGTTGATATTAGGAATGAACAAGCGACCGTGATTAGTGCAAGGCGAATCCAAGGTTCCTGGCGCTGCTTGCCTGGATACGTACCATACCACCTGCCGATCTACGTACTGGAAATCAGCAGGTGGTGAAAATAAGGTAGGTGGTCAAATCCGCAGCTGGTCCGTGCATCGGTGAAATCTGCTGCCGATTTGCATAGAGGAAATCAGCAGTTGGTCTGTGCGTTAGGAGCTGCCGAAACTGCTAGCGAAGATCGGCAGGAGGTCAGATCGGCAGTCAGCACTACCCACACTTCAACTGATCGCACTGCGAAGGGATCCAGCCATTCGGCCAATAGAAGCGACCCCACCCTGTCCAGAGAGAACAGTACGTGCTCCCCAGGGCGTGCAAGATACTGCGTACGTCAGATAGGTGGGGTCTCGCAGAACCCAGCTTGCACCTGCAGCGCTCACTGCTCCTTCCCTTAACTCATCCATAGATAACCTGGGTCATTGTTCTTCGCGAAGGGGATGGGCTCCGTGACGTCGGCTGCTCTTTCGTGCCGCAAAGCTCTGACATAGTGCAGGTCGGGAAAAAGTCCGACTTGCATTTTTGATTGGCAGGCGCGACGTGCCCAGGACCCACCCACCCCATCAGAAAGAGAGGCCGCTTCGAGTCATCCCACCACACCGCAGCACTGCCAAAGCTCCCATTAGACATTCCAAAACTAGCAGCTAGGGGTTTGCAGTCGAAATATTCGTCCCTCGATACCTCAAGAACCCGTCACCCGTCCATCATGCACCAAATCGCCGTACTCCACCTCGCGCATCCACCTCTGGGACCAAAATCCCTCCACGACAGCTCAGGCACTTTGTCACGCCACTCCACCGACCTCATGAACTCGAACTTTAGTCGATCAGAGTCCGGTTTATCAACAGCGCCTCTCTGGAAGTCCGCTATCAACCGATGACGTTCCTCTCTGTCCACCCAAATGACCAATACTCGATCCGTCTCTCACGTCAGGAAGCCATCTCACAAAGTTTCAAGCCATGTCAGCATCGCCGGCACTTAGCACCTTTCTGATTCTGCATGTCTTCCGCTGCATTATCGTGAACAGGCACTTACTACCAAAAGAGCCCCTCCGATGCCAGTCGTGTGACTCTTCTCCGATGGGGGACAAACAAACCATGTACCTGTAACACACTTCTGCTTCAAGTACAAGAGTTGGATACATACTTCCACACGCCCGCATGGAAGTCAAAATGCGCCATACTAATGAAAGGGGCAATTCCCCCAGCGTCATTCATCAAAAGAAAGGCCTATCGCACCTTGCTAGATGGGGACCCGGAGAGGTACCATATCAATGACGACCCAAGACGTCACAACTGTTATACCATCATTTTCAGGATTGACTCATTTTCAGGACTGATTGGGGGCTCTCGTTGGATGGAAGTATTACAGAATAAACACCTGCCAGGCGGCGAATTTCGGGCATCGACATTCCGGTTCTGAGGGTCTTCAGACTTGAGCAATCTGCGGCAAACTTGCGACCATCCTCCGCTACGCAGTCTGCCCGACAACTTGTGACTTCCAAAGACGATAGGGTCTGGATGAGACTGTCCCACAGAGGTCCATTGACCCTTAGATCGATGAGGTGTCTTGACCATCTGTCGCTCAGAAGTCCGTCGGTCTGCTGTTGAGTGACAGAGTGATGGCGCAGTGGTTTTCTCTGCTGTCAAGCGCATTGCAATCTCCAAAGTAGCAGCTGCTCTCCCAGCAGGAAGGACTGAAGAAGGCTAGTTGAAAATAAAGAACTGGCCTCCTGCGACTGGATGGTTACTTCATTCTTCGTTGCTGTGATTTCCAGCTCTCAAACCCAGTCGTCTCAGGTCTGGCAAGTCTTTGCTGCTCGCATGTTCCAGTTGAATGCGGAGGCCTGGATGACACACGCAGAGCTAACCCATGAAAGCGAATGTTGAAGCTGTTCCCACAAAGTCGATACTTGGGCAGAACTCAATAGAATCACCTGCCTTCATGGTTTGAAAACCCGTCTTGCGCTCTAATCCTGTAAGTTATAGCTCTTGGATCGCAACACTTATTGCTCTATAATGACTGTAAGTTCCTCATATCAGTCAGTAGGCGTGCATGTGGAAGGTGGGGGCGACTATACGACGACAGATTGGGGTTGATTCTTTTAACGAGAGATAGAACGGATGGTGCACACTTGGGTATTTGGGAACATCTTTTCCACAATGCTTCACAGTACCTACCAACACCCCGCACTACTTCCGGGCCACTGGACTGTGCTTGAACTGTCATCGATTGAGCGATAGTCCCTTTCACCAAGGCTACTTTCATTCATGACAGTGCTTGTTGTGTGCATTGGCCTCAACACATTATTCGTTTAAAGAAGTTTCTAGTTGTCGTTCATGTTGTTATCTCTCTGTTTGAATAGAGAACTCCCACCTTTCCGGTTCTCATAATCAAGTCCACGCATAAGCCCACGTATAGATACAATCCATTCTCAGTTCAAAACTACATAAATTATCGCCTTAGAGGGTGAAGAACCTGGAGGCGCATAAACCAAAAATTCCCCGCTCCTGGAATTTGACGTAAAGATACCTTGCCCTTTCAAATGCAGGCTAAGTGGCTTTTCATTTTGCAGTCCAGATCGACAGGTGGCTCACAATTTTAACTTGATTCCGGAAACACTATCTACGGGATCTGCGCATAAATCCACCAGGACCGTTTCTGTCCCGAAGCATAGATTCTCCTTTATGGATTACTATTGGGCCAGTTTGCTTTGTCATGGTGAAAATTGGGTTCATGAATGGCTCATGCGTGTGGAAACAAGGGCGTCTTTCATTGAAAGCTTATTCCCTTCCCCAGACTCAACATCATATTCCTACTTGTTCCATGCCAGGCTGCGGGCCTTGGTCGAGCGCGACAAAGAAGTGCTATGGATGATACAACGCTCACTGCCCTTCAACGACCTTGTGTTTGTGCCCAGGGCATAGAACAGCTCTTCAAAAGCTGATTGTCTGAGTACACTTCTGGCAAGTAAGTTGAGCAACTGTGTCTTGCAAAGGGCCCTAATCTTAGGGACCAGATAGGCTGCTTCTCCATTTTCAAGGCAAGCCTTTCAATACGGCAACGTCGGGCGGAATCTTTCCAGCTGATATGAAGAGACAGCCCCATCAATTCAAACAAATCATCTTAGTTCAATCGGTCCCCGTTGAAGGGCTGCTGCGTGACCGCTTGCGTGTGGGCCTGGAGCCTGGTGGCTTCGGCGACGCGTTGGCTGGTCGGCTGCCAAGCAGGTGATAGCTGCTCCAGATTGATCATCTGCGGAGACTTATACTCACTAGACCACAAAACTTTTAATTGGGGATGACTCTGCAATATGCACATCTAGAGATTCTGACTGTGTCCCAAACATCAGCGACTCGGGATATGACGGAGAAATCATGCCCTGGAGGTCGCAATATGTCACGTTGAGTTTGCAGCAAGAAGATACCTAATTCAGTAGGTACTTTGAATGAAATTGTTCATTCTTCATGGGGATATTTTACTAATAAACTAGTAATATTCACTTACTAAACTCTCGCACTCAGTTTCCACGCGAAATTGAGCGGCACATCCGGCCTCGATGGCCCTGGCCCCACATCGGCCCCGCCCAGGTCATTTAACCGGCCGGCGTTGTGACCATTCCGCCGATCCGTTCGCCCAGATTCCACGTTCGAATGTAGTGTTTTCGCCGACATAGATGGGGTCCCCAGAATCGCCTTCGTGTCGTAAAACACATTTGTCAAAGAGATTGTGCTCTTAATTGAAGGGTTTGCGTCACATTATCCGTGAACTTCCCAGACTGTGACCACAGCTCTATAATGCGCCCTCTGATGTTCATGTAACATACATCGAATTAATTTCGTGTCCCAAGTCGTTTAATTGAAAAAGACTCCAGTGCAGTGGGTACTTTTCCTCGGTCTTTCTGCTACTTTGACGAGGCGTCACGCAAACAGAACATCGCAAGCTACGGAATTAGTCATTGGCTTCCAGACCTGCTCCACTAGGACGCTCGATATCCAGAGAAGCTACACAAGCCCTCCAAACAGTTAATCTTGTTTTCAAGCAGTTCCACATTCCTTATGACGTTTGGTTCTTTTTCTGGAGGTCTGCAGAGTCTTGAGTGGCTCAATGGAGGGGAGGAGGGGAACGTATCACATCGGATGTCGAACGCAGAGAGCATGTTTCGTCCAGTAGTGATTTCGAGAGCTGTAATCAACTTATTCATAAAGTTCCAAGTGCACAACACGTCTGTGGTTGAGTAAGATTGCAGGTTATCCCTGGATCATGGGCTCAAGTACTCCTTGGATACTCTGGAGATGCCATACAAAGTGTCGAGAGCAGAATGTTGAATCCGGAAGCCCGGAGTTGCCGTGGGATTCAACGGTTATGACTAAGTGCTTACCAGTAAGAATAAATCCAGTGCTCCGCGCACGCATTCTTTTCAATCTGAAGAGCAAGCCTGCCTGACAGCCTGTTGACAGAAGGCTCTTGGAAAGGATTTAACTGGGTGGCAACGCTCACGATAAGTTGAATAACTAACAACCCTAAAATAGGGAACGACGTTTGAATGGAATCACTGAGACAGGCACGTAAGCAAAGTATGTTTTAACGTCTCTCATTCTGGTGCAAGACATAGCTACCTAGTTTGTAAGCAGAGGGGTGAAAAGCCCACATGATGGCAGGAGCCTTGACATTGGAGCCTAACACCGAACTTGAATGACAGTCCCGTTTGCGATCATGTTCGACCAACATGTCCTCGTTTGCTCGTCCTTCAGAGACATGCCTGAGTCATGATATAGGAAGCTCTTCAGAAGCGCGGTTGTGCTAACATGTAGCCCATAGGAGTATAGGAGCATATGGTTCTCAACGGCTTTCCCAAGCATTTTCCTACCACGAACGATTCCAGAACACCCTACTATGTCCATGCTGTCAAATCAGAATTTGCCAGGCTCCTACACATGAGGGAACTTCTCACAACACGGGAGCTGCTCCAATCATTCGTCGTCTTCCAGCGCTGCGTGAACATTGCTATGCATGGTGAAACCCGGCATATATTATCAGACTTCTCAACTTCGGGAACGCTGTAAGCTGTTTCAGCTCTAAAGCTATTTATTGGCCCAATTTTCACTCAAGGTCGATGAGATCTCATGGAGACGATGACTGGATGAAGCCAAGACAGCACTGGAGAGTCTGTATTCAGATACGCATGCGAATGTCCTATTTACGTTCGTCGAGCTCGGCGTTGGGTATTCTATGGGAGGTTGGAAGCGAATGTTCCTTGCCCAGCACAAGCTCTGGCACAACCAAGCGTCTGCACAGTCTGAACTGCGTATTGAATCTTTAAATAATTAAAGGGGATGCGACGGTCGAGTCTGGCAGGTCCTTTCTTTCACATGTGAAACTGGTCAGGAATTATTGGGTTGTTAAGTCTTCAGGCACCCTCCTGCAAGCACCTGTGTCTCATGTCATGTTGAAGCTTTGCAAGCCCTTCTGTTTGATGCTAATAAGGTCCTCAACTAGCTATCCTATCTTTTGCACTATGACTCTTTTCAATAAGTATAAACCAGATAATCCACTTCTATCTAAGCAAGATGATACTCATAAGCTACAGATCACTCTATTTCAAACCTTCCGGACGATTCCGGGCAGCGCGGAACAACGGAAAACATCGATCGGGACAACTATCCTTGTATATACTCCGGAGGTTCAAGCAAGAGCATTGTGCTTAAGATGCCCAGACATCCTCAAAGATATTCCTGCGCGTACATGATTGTAGGTAGACCAGCCTCTAATGAGCGAGAGGGATGAGGTTTTCGAAGATGTCGTAATAGAATTCGTGTCCTCGCGCATGACCTTTTGCTGCGTGTGCCTCAAAGCGCACCGGATTGAACTTCAGCACTTGTAAGACTGTTGCAGATCCAAGTCACAGTCTCCGCTCATGCCAACATCAATGGTCTTCCAAATACTGCAGGGGTTATACTAGACATCTCGAACGTTATATACAAACGTCTCGTGAGATTAAAGACTCTTGAGAGAGATTCAGCCTTTTCTATGGTCGAATCATTCGGTTATCAGTACATTCATACGATATCACCACAGCCAGAATCTCAAACAGAAGAGCAGAAAGGGAGGTGACTATAACTCATAATGATGGGCGCTGCAAGTCCAAATGCTTTGATCTAGTAAACGACGTAAGCCTCACAACATCTCCTGAGACCTTTCTCACAGTTATGTACAATCATGCTAACCTGTGTGCTTCTACGCGTGGACTGGAAATATCAAGCCTTCTCAATATCCCCGGATAATCTTCAGCGACCGAAGCACTCAAGCATACCAAAAGACACATAGGACTTCAGTGTGGTCAGGCCCCCGTGTGACTATGTTACGGTCAGCTATCCAACAGTAGGGTCTGCTAACAGAAGTTAGGGATTAATATGTAGTAAATAGGTTTTATATTATAGTCCTGAGTTATAGGTTGTGGGCTATTATAGATTAATTTTTAGAGGCTAAGGTAATTAGTCTTAGACTTAATAAGTTATTTATAATATAGGTAAGCTGAAAATATCCTGAGGATAAATATAAAGTTAATTACTAAAGAGCTATAAAAGTCTAACCTTAAACTAGGCTTAAGTTATTCTATATATAAGTCCTAAATAGTTTTATTATTCTAAGACTAATAATTACTAAGTAGTCCTTAGAGGTGGACTACTTATCCTATATTAGTTTTCTACTAGGACTACTTATCTTCTATTAGTCTTTTTTATTATTATATAACTTATACTATAGTTCTTCTATTCCTAAGTAAGTCCCTATTATTCCTATAATCCTATAGTATAAATACCTTACTTTAGCCGCTTAATGCCTAGGTAGGTTAGTTAACTATTATCTATATATAATAGGTTATAATATTAGGTCCCCTCTCTAAAGGTCTTATCCTTAAGACCTAATATAAGTAGGCTGTTAGTCCTAGGTTAGGGTTCTATTAATTATACTTCCTATTTTACCTATAATACTAATACTATATCAGGTTATATTCAAAAATTAAAACAGTCTAAGTTAGCACTTCGTTCTGCTTATAAAGATGTTTTCTATCGTTTTAGTTCTAATAACATTATACCTTACACCTATTATTTTCGCGCGAAGTATATATGTCGGATAGCAGAGGGTGTAAGGACTTATTAGGGTTATAAAAACCTAAAGCATCCTTATAATAGTCTAGTGGTTATATTAAGTTATAAGTTTTATTATTCTTTAATAATATACTTATACTAACTATTTATAATAAAGAGGCTAAGTAATTAGTATTAAGAATAGGAGGAGAAAGAGGAGCAGGCTAGTAATATGCTGCTAGACCTTTATGAGAAATTAGTGTGGGTTCAGGCTAAAGTAGCTGAAGTAGTAGGTTAATTATTATAGATTTATGCGATCTGGAAGAAGGTGAAAGAGCGTTATATAGAGATATTTTCTCAGGGGATATAGGAATTAAAAGAGGATAATATTCTTCCTATATTAGATACTTATAAGAGTAGTATTATTAGTGACCTTTAGTTTTAGGGCGTTAAAAATAATCTAGATTAGGTGAGCTTTAGTATTAGCGAGGAGTTTATAGATCTCAGCCCTTTATTAGGGGGTTTATAGTAGGTGTCTTCTAGGGGTTCCTAGTTATCTTCTAGCGTCCCTAGTTAAATAAATAGTTTTCCTTATTGCAGTCTATCTACTTCTATTAGTAGTTAGATATATTTATAAGGGTGCCTAATCTGTTAATACCTTTATAATATAATTAGGATAGGTATAACTAATATAGGTATTATTTCTCGTTCTTAGTATTATTACTAGTATTATATAAGTTTATTAGTTATATTTATAATATTTTTAGCTAGTTCCTATATATTATCTTTATATTTATACTTTTTCTACTTAATAAAGTATTAAATTCTCTATAGTTCTTATATATAGTTAATAATTTATTTAACTTTATATTCTAGTTTATTATCTTCTATAATAATAAGGTTATTTATTTATAATCCTTAGGGTGTTAGTTTAAGTAGTGAAATATAAAAGATTAGATAATACTTTATTATATTAGGTAAGTTAAGTTTAAAATTAATTAGTGAGATTTATTTAAGGATTTTAAAAAGTTTAAGTTTTTTATAGTTTAATTTATTATTTAGTTATTTAGTTTTAATATTTTGCTATATAAAGTAGGTGCTATCTCCCTCTCTTAAGGTTAGTCCCTTAATCCTTTATTTATTACTAAAATATATTATTTATTTATATATAAATTTAAGTTCTTTATATATATTATCTTAGATATCTTTAATTTATTTAACTATAGTTATAGCCTTAATTATTACTAAGCTGAATAATAGTTCTCTATATATAGTTAGTTTGAATCTATAGTTTAGGTAGAAAGAGGATTCCTTAGTACTTTCTCTTATTATACTATTATAAGTAAACTAAGCTATTAGTAGAAGTACTACCTAATTATCTTAGTTATAATTAATATAGGTGTAGAGGTATATTTTAAGGATTTAGTTAATTCTTTTTATTTATTTATTAATCTATAGGTAAAATATAGTGGATATTAATTATTTAATACTAAGTTATGCTGTAATTAACTTCTAGAATTTAGATATAAAGATCTTATCTCTATCTAATATAATCTCCTTAAGTGTTCTATAATTAGTAATAATATATCTAAGGAATATATAGGTGAATTCTTTAGTATTACTTACTTCTTTATATAGGATAAAGTAGGTATATTTTATAAGTCTATTTATAATAATAAGAATATTATTATAGTAGACTCCTATAAGGGGTTCTTAAGATTTTAGTAGTTTAATAATAAAGTTAAGTAATATAGAGTATTAGGTGGTTTAAGGTATAAGTAAAGGTTATAATAATCTATAAGGTTAATATTAAGATAGTTTGCTTTTTAAGTAGACTTTATAATCTTTAATTACTTTTATAATATATTCTCTAGTAATCTTATCTCTATATTATTATCTAAGTTATTTTTAAGTCTTTATAATTCCTTAGTAACTATATATAGGTAGTAAATAGAATTCTATAATAGCTTTATTATCTAGAATATTAGTTAGGCTAGTTATAGATTATCTAGCTATTATTAAGAGTTTAGTTACTAGTATAATATCTCTATTTTTATTATATTTAAGAATTACTTAGGTTTCTTCTAATACTAGGATATTATAGTCTAGTTATTAACTTAGAGTATTAGCTTTACTATTTTCTAATCTTTTTTAATAGATAATTTAGAAATTAAATTCTAAGAGGAACTCTAACTATTTAATTTATTATTTATTAAGTACCTTTAATATTATAAAGTATATTAGGTTCTTATAATCTATATATATAAGTACTTTATAGATAGTTCCTAAGAATTTAGGTCTCTATTTTTTAAAAGTTTCTATAATCACTATAAGTTCTTTATTATAAATCTAATAGTTAAGCTTTAGTTTATAGAGTTTATATAAGAAGAAGGTATATAAGTGTAGTCTTCTTTCTATATCTTATTAGGATAGTTATGCTCTAAGGGTGAAGTTAGAGGTATTAGTCTTAACTTTAAATTAATTCTATAGATTAGGAATTATTAAGATAGGTTTACTAGTAATATATTCCTTTATTTTTTTAAAAGTAGTTTCCTAGGTTTTAGTCTATTTAAAAGGTTAATCTTTATAGCTAAGATCTATAAGTAGTATATTAATTTTACTATAGTACTTAATAAATTTCTAATAGAAATTAATTAATCTTAGGAAACTTTAGACGTCCTTAAGGTTCTTTAGTATAGATTATTCTTTAATTATTTTAACTTTATCTTTAGATATATAGATATATCTAGGGGTAATAGTAAATCTAAGGTATTTAACTTATTATATATAAAACTTATTCTTCTTAAGTTTAATTAATAGTTTAGCTTTTTAAAGTTCTTATAATATAAGGTATATATATTCTTTATATTATTTAAGTATTAGGGAGAAGAT
>JABGLZ010000815.1:0-17022 GCA_014705045.1 Colletotrichum theobromicola
ATCGTGCTGAGCTGCGACGCAGAGGACAGCAACGGTACCAACACCAACACGACCACCGCCAACGGCGTCAGCGCGGCCAACGGCACGACCACGACGGCCAAGAAGCAGCAGCAGCCGCCGCTGAAGAGCGAGGACTGGATCTCGCGCGGCGGATCGTGCATCGTCGGGCCGTTTGGCGATGTGCTCGCGGGCCCGCAGTGGGAGGACGACGAGGGCATCATCTACTCCGACGTCGACTTTGAGGACTGCATCCGTGGGCGGCTGGACATCGACACCGCGGGCAGCTACTCGCGCAACGATTCCTTCAAGTTTTCCGTCGAGGGGCTGGACCTCGATCCCTTGCCGTACTAAAAGAGAGACACGAGACTCGGCAGCTATTGGGCGTTAGGTGACTCTCCTTTGTTCTTGTTTTTGGGTAGGGCTCGTGAGCGACACGCGCAAGCTAGTCAAAAGTACGTTGAACCGTTTCACAAATGCATGTATTCTTGATGCGCAAGCCCGCGGCTAGACTACGTGAGTCTCCGTGGTAGTGATATATCCATGATCCCGCCGCCCATAAACCGATGCCTCCCGTCCTTCCAATGATGCCTGCCGCCCTGATATCCCCGGTCCAATTTCATTAGTGCAAGATTTGTTCGTCAAGAGTGCTTCGATCGTGTCGCTTCATCGACCCTCGCCTTCCTTTGCCCGGCTCGTCCCCTCTTCTCTGTCGTCGGTGTCGCCGACCTCTGAAGCTTCACGCGGGCTCGTCAAGGGGCTAGTAACACCGCCGATGCTCCCACTAATGCTGTCCGACCTGCCGTGGCCTAGCAGGCCGCTCCGCACGCTCGCTCCGTCGCCGGCGCCGCTCTGCTTCGCGTAGAAGCTGTTGCGCTCGCCGGGCAAGGCGGGGGCAATGCCCGTGGCCGAGTAGATGCTGGTGCGCTCGGCGTTGGCGATCCGTGAACTGCTCTGGTGGAGGCCCGGGGTGGTCGGCATGCCCGCGCCCTCCCCGATGTTAGCGCTGAGGACGCTCAAAGGCAAGCTCTCGCGGCTGCCGCCCCACAATGACGAAGGCGCCAGAGCGCGGACAGAGGCATCGGTATCGAGCGAGCGTCGGCGGCGGCGCTTCGACGAGGAAGCCAAGGTGATGATCGACGCATTATCGGTAAGTAGATTGTTGGCCGTCGCTGTGGTGTACGTCGCTGGGTGACCCGGGCCCTGGTTGGATGGCGCCAGGTGGGCTGGAACGGCGGAAGCAGGCGGTGCAGTGGGGAAGGGTTGGTTGAAGTGTATCGAATGGGTATGGCCCTGGTGAGAGGTATGGTTCGTGTTGGTGGTAGGGTTTGTGGGCACGTGTGTGCCGCCGTTTGCCGGCATGGATTGTATCGTGGTGAGAGTGGTCGTCAGGGACCGCACTGAGGGAGCCGGTGACGAGAAGGTGCTGTCGCCTCCCCTGCGGGACTCCACGCCGCCAACCGTCCGACTTGTGCCCGCAACCGAGGGAGCGTGGTGAGATGGGGCGACTACGGAATGCGCGCCGTCGTGGTCTGTTGAAATCGTGGGGGCCATGGATCTGCCGCCAGCGGTGGGCGGGGCGCCGCTGTCATCGGATGATACGCGCGACTCTCGCTCGACTGATGTTGCGCTGCCGCTGAGGGCTGTGGAAAAGGAGTAGGAACTGGTCTCGACGTCGACGTCGGCATGGCTGGCCGAGGCTACGCGGCCTGACTGGGGGTATGGGTTGTTGTTCTTGGAGGCGCGGCGGAACTTGGCGTGTTGCCGCTTGGAACTGGGTAGACGAACACCACCACCATCGCTGGACGAGGAGCTCTTGAAGTTGGTGAGTTTCTTAACCCAGGTGGAAAAGGGACGGCGGCGACCCGCACGATCGGGACGATCTAGCATGGTGTCAGTTTCTGGATAGCCAGAGCGATTGGCGAGGCGGCGCAGGTGAGATAATCGGCGAGGCATTGGGCCGTGGGACAAATGCAGGCGGCGGCGAGAAACGCAAGGAAAGGCGCTTAATTACCGTGGGGTGGCAGCGCAGCCTCAGTCGTAGCCATTCGGAAGCGTGGGACTATTTTTCCAGTGAAGTTGTCGAGCGGGTCGTTGTGGAAAGAGTGGTTGAGGAGGAAAGCACAATCAACAGTGACTCGCTCGTATCGTAGTCGTCGCAGGAGGGGAAATCGCGAGGCGAGGCGGGACGAAAGTTCGGATCGAGTCGAGAGAAAGGAGTCAGTCGAGCGAATGTCGAGAGCGAAGGCGGTACGATGGTCGGTGAAGAGTCGGGTTCGGAGATGAAGAAGCGACCGTGATGGAGGACGGGGAATGGTTTGTGGGAGAGGAATGTGGTCGTCGGGCGGGCAATGTGGACAACAGAAAAGGGAGGAGGAGCAAAGAATGGGATTGGGAATGGGGAAGGACGAGGACAGAAATGAGATGGGAAAGGCGAAAAAGGCTTGGCAGAATTGTTGGAAGGCAAAGGCGAGCGGAGCGGTTCACACTCGCTGGAAGGGCTGGGCTGGCTGGGGCGGGGACACTGGAGCGTGGCCGCGGTGCAGCGCCCCCAGCAGTCTCCACTGCGATCCACGGCGGCCCCGGCCAGTGCCCGTTCGACACTCAAAGATTGAGAGTGTTGCTGCCCATTCAACTGGGACTTTCCAGTCAGGTACCTCTGTCTTAGGTAAGGTAAGGCATCACCATCTTGGGCAAGGAAGGCAACATACTTACCGAAAAGTACCTTACCTAAGGTATCGCTGGGTTATTTCAGGCACCGTTAGCTGCAACAGCTAAAAAGGATCACCAGGCACCGTCTCCCAGCACTTCATCTCAGACACCGGGCCTCGCTCAGTTTGGGTAAGGTAGCCTGCCAGCAAGCCGGAAGCGCCCAACTGACCTCTGAAACTGGTGTGTGCCGGTCGGGTGTGGTGCCTACTTTACTTTGGTGGTGGCCCAGTGTGAGTGTCCCCCCTGGCGGTGCAGTGGGCTGGGATCACTCCACGGCAAGGTCCCCCAGGACGTGGACCCCTATTGCCAGCACTCCAGCGCCTGTGCGAACCGTCACTGGCTGAGGCTGCGCAAGGTCAATCAATATCCAGCGCAATCAGGCTGCGTTATGTCATCACTGCCTGCTGCTTGCTGCCGTGCTCTCATCCGAAGTGTGATGTCACCGTCCTCAAACGACTCAATCCCACCTCCAGGTTGCTTTTGTCCCTCCTGGCAATGTCGGCGACGGTGCGATATCCTGGTGCAGCCATGACAGCTGCGTATCCGGACACACACCAACAGAAGGATACGAGATGGTGTAAGAGATAAGATAGACAGCCATTCGTGCGAATACGTAGCTGATCCCCTAACCCACCCAACGCACGACGGATACGGATACAGGCATCACATGTAAGACATTGGATGGTCATGTCAGCCACATTGCTCAACATCAGACGGCAGGTTGAGGCACCAACACCGACTTTCAACTCCCATTGCCTTTCTTCGTATCGTTGGTGCCATAGTATCCGACTGAAACCTAGCCAACTAACCTTACGTTACCTGGCCTCGAATAAGGATCCCAGCCTTTCGAGACTGTTAGACTCCTGCTGGTACGCTACAATCTGCTAGCTTCACCTCGCCCTCCAGTTTACCTGCCGGGGCGATCCAATGGTCAAAGCTCTCAGCTCACTCATCAGACACCTGCAACACCTAGTTCCCGCTTTGGAACTCTCAGACTTGCATGGCGTTTATTTCAGCGACTAGCTGAACTGTAAGAAAAGTAGGAGTGGCACAGTGGCATGTCGCCCGCTTACCTGAGCATCTGGAGGGGGCCTTTGAATTGACGGTGCTGTTTGCCTGCCCGCAGCAGATGCCTGCCTACCTACCCCAGCCACACTTGAAGTGCGATGTGGCTTGGCCATTGGGCAGTTGGTACCCGCTCTTATCGTTATCGCCTTCAATCCGACGAATTGTGACGTTTCCCACTTACAACCTCGCCCTGTAACCCGCAACAACAACCACTGGCCCATTGAATGATACTTCCAAGCATAACCAGCAACCAACTCCCTTGTGCGCGCATTGCGGCCAGCTTGCTCCATTGAAGGCACATCGCCATGGCGCTTCGAACCCACAGCCGCCATCATGTCCATCAAGCCGCTGCCTGAGGACGTCATCCGCCGTATCAGGTCCTCGGCCACCATCACCTCTCTTAACGCCGTCGTCTGCGGCCTCATCAAGAACTCGTTTGATGCAGGCGCAACGAGGATCAACATCACCGTCGACTACTCTCGGGGTAATTGCACAGTCGAAGATGACGGGCTTGGCATTCTGCCAATCGAATTTCGGGAGGCTGGCGGACTAGGCAAACTGCATCGTAGGTCTGGCCGCACTGACGCCCTGTTCAATCATCCACTGATGCATTTTTAGACACATCAAGACACTCCCCCGAGAGCGAGGCCCACGGCGCCAACGGCAACTTCCTCGCCTCACTCGCCGCCTTGTCGTTGCTTTCCATCACCTCTCATCATCATCTGCACATCTCTCAGAACTCTTTGACACTCCACAACGCCAAAGTCTTGGCACGCAACGTCCCTGCCTTACCGGAACAGCGCCTCCTCGCCTTCGCCCATGGAACTCGAGTCATCGTTAGGGACCTTTTCGGGTCCATGGCCGTTAGAGTTAAGCAGAGAGCCGCGGCCTCTGAGAAAGCTGCCGTCGACAAGGAATGGTCACGCCTTGTTCACGACCTCGCCGCTTTCCTGCTGGCGTGGCCATCGCCTGTTGCCCTCTATGCCCGAGACACCATTCACAATAACGCAATACGCTTCAAGCCCACCTCAACGTCTAGCAAAACGGTAAAATCCAGCCTTCTCTGCCACTCGTCGTTGATATTGGCCCAGTCAGGCCTTTCCGGTGGCTTAGACCATGTCTCATGGATCCCAGTTGGGGCTACAAGAGGGAAGCTGACCATTGATGGGTGTATATCGTTGAGTCCAGTGGCGACTCGAAGAGCCCAGTTTATCAGCTTTGGTATCCACCCCGTGGCTAACGAGCACGGCACCAATGTCTTGTACACCGAAGTTAATCGCGTCTTTGTCAACTCCGGCTTTGCCATCGAAGAGGATGTGGACATGGCACAGGACCAGGACGAACTGCTCGAGAGCCTCAAGGGTCTCGCTAACAGGAGTATTCGACCGAAGAGGGGCTTGGATCGCTGGCCCATGTTCCACTTCCGAATCTCTTCATCGTCGGGAGTGCGCCCTCTTTTGACTTCCTCTTTCGAAGACTTGCTAGAGGAGCGCAACCGGACTCTATCGGACATGATCGGCTTGCTCAAACTGGTTTGCTTTGAGTTTTTGAAGAAATATCACTTCCGCCCTCATAAGTCCAATGATCCTTTGCGAAGACCGGGTCATGAAGGAAAGGACGAAGCCACCCAATCATCTAGTAGGCCCGCTAAACGGTCAAGGCCTGTTTCAACCGCATCGAGCCGCTCGAATTCTGCCACACCTGCCTCAAGACCGGACTCGCCCTTCGATCTCTGGCAACGAGTCAAAGCTGGGCAAGTATCGGCGATCGCTTCAAAATCCGGGCAATCCACGCCGATGTCGTCTACTGCAAGTCCACTGACGACGGCAGTGTCATCCGTAAACAATGCAGAGGAAGAACATTTGCAACCAAGTCTACGCTTTCTCGATGACTGCGGCAATGTTCTGCGCAGGCCCTTCGATGACGTGCCCTCTCTTCGGTCACCACGAAAGGCCGTGGTTCTACACCAATTGTCAAGTTCGGAGTCCTCCTCAGAGGAGCCTAGAAATAACACGGTCCCCGAGACTGGATTGTCGGGATCAGGACATACGGAAGGAGAACCACAGACCTCATCCCAGTTTCCTAAGGCCAATACCTCATTTACATCGGCATTCCAGCGGTTCAAAGAAAACACTGCCCAGCCAGCAAAAGAACCCAGCGACTGGTTTAAAGGAGTGCTCTCAAAATGGGAGAACCCTGTCTTCAAGCCGGTTCAACCTTCCGTTCCGCGCATCGACGAAACATCTTTAGGCGGAGGCGATAAAGACATTGGATCGAGACTGGCGACTGATGCTGAATGCTGTCACCACACACCCATGTCCAACATCAAGTTGAGCGGACGCGTCTCCAAGGCGGCTCTAGTCGGGGCCGAGGTCGTGTCGCAGGTTGACGCAAAGTTCATTCTTGTGAAATTACATCGAGAACAGGTGTCTGGTAGAGCACGACCGGAACTTCAGCTAAACTCAGTTTTGGTGCTCATCGATCAGCATGCTGCGGATGAGAGATGTCGACTCGAGGCACTCATGCAAAACTACTTTGAGAAGGTGGATGGATCCGACGAGGTGATTGCACGGACGCAAGATCTTGATCCGCCTCTTCAGTTCGAGTTCTCCAACAAGGAGTCTATCTTGCTGAGCAGATACTCCCATCACATGCGTCGATGGGGCATATTCTACAAGCTGGAGGACCAAGAAACGAGTCAGTGGCGTCACAAAAGCAGGAAATTACCTAAGGTGGAGGTGCTGAGTCTCCCACCCAGCATATACGAAAGATGCAAGACGGATCCGAAGCTACTTGCAGACGTCTTACGGAACGAGATATGGAAGCTCGAAGAGGATGGCAGACCAAACATTCGGCCGTTTACTGCTGCCAAGGGTGTCGCTGGTGGTGATATTGATTGGGTATCCAATTTCCATGGTTGTCCTCAAGGTATCCTCGATTTGTTACACTCGAGGTCTTGTCGAAGTGAGTATCCCGTACCCTAATGAGGCATTCCATCATTTTCTGACTTGGTAGGCGCCGTCATGTTTAACGACGTCCTGTCAAAAGACGAATGCGTAGATCTTGTGCGAAGGCTAGGTCAGTGCGCATTTCCGTTCCAATGTGCCCACGGAAGACCTTCCATGGTTCCTTTGGTTGATATGAGAAACTTGAATATTCACAAAGAGACCTCTGCTGTTAGTTTTGGGGCCCAGCTCAAGAGGTCGGGGTTCATGAGTTAGGAACTGTTCTGGTTATTACCCTTGGAATTCTATGATACCCAATGTCATCCACCTTTACAGGCGGAAAGATTACATAAATAAAAGCAAAAAATGGCACTAAATTGTCTCGCAATCGATTCAATTCCTGACCTATTCACAAACCTCCAAACATGGTTCATGATCAGTGACATGCCAGGGAAAACATGTGGCTGGTGCATATCATTGCGCCTCACGTGGCTGTGCGTAAGGAATGCAGAGGTCTGAGACCCACATTCGTTGGACAGCACTCCCGTGCTGCAGCACCAGCGACAGCAACAGCTCCGAAGCTCCCCACAGCGGCGTCATTGGAGCGCGAGGCACCGACATCGACCGACACCCAGCGTCCCGTCGCCCTCAACACAACTCCCACCGCCGCTCCCTCCGACAAGCCTTTGACGCCGAGAGATGTAGCCATGGCCTTTCAGGTAAACCGGCGACCCCAGGTACTGTCCTGTCCCATATCCGACGCAAACTGACAGACTCCCAACCGCAGTGGAAGGCATTCGACTTCTTCGACGTCACCCAGGTCCGACTCGCCGACGACGAGACCCGCGTCTTCTTCGAGAGCAACGAAATCGCTAGCGTCTGCTCTGGGTCCGACAGCCTCTTTCTTGGGAGCTACGATGGCTTCGTGCGGATAGTCGGCTCGAGCTGGAAGATCGTCAAGAGCTTCCAGGCTCACGATGTCGGGACGATCACGCACATGCGCCAGATCGAGGGGACTAGCTTGCTGGTGACGGTTGCTGTAGGTGGACATGTGAATATCAGATGACGGTGTCACTTTGGCTTACATATCGCAGGAGGACCTGAGCAGCGAGCCGGTGCTGAAGATCTGGGCCTTGGACAAGTTGGTCAAGAAGACCAACATGCCTACCTGCCTGAGCACCCTGAACATTACAAACAATAAGAAGCAGTTCCCGGTAGGTTCTTAGCATGATGGGATTATTTCCGTCGACTGCTGACATATGCGCTCGCAGATATCGGCCATCGATCTCCTAGACAACTTGACACAGGTAGCGGTCGGCTTCGCCAACGGCGCCGTAACTCTGATCCGAGGCGATCTCATCAACGACCTGGGCGCCAAACAACGGACCGTACACGAGTCGGAGGAACCCGTCACGGGCATCGAGCTAATGACCGACGTTCAGGGTGTGACGACTCTATTCATCTCCACGACGGCCCGCATCCTGAAGCTGGCCATATCTCGACGAGGTCATAGCTCACCGCCCAAGACGGTGGAGGATCTGGGCTGCAACGTCGATTGCATGACCGTTGACAAGAAGACGGGTGACGTTGTCGTGGCCAGGGAGGATGCCATCTACACATACACGTTGGAGGGCAGGGGAGCGCCGCGGGCGTACGAGTCGCCCAAGCGGTTGGTGTCCATCTATCAAGACTACGTCGCATTGATATGCCCCCCTTCATCTTCGACAACCGATAAGCCCTCGGATACCATGCGGCGGCGCTTTGGCGGCGGAGCTGCCGATGCGCTCTTCAACGCGTCGACCTTCGTCCTCTTGGAGCCGGACCTGAGGGTGAGTGGACATACGCAGTCCCTGATCTCACCGTTCAAGGCCATCTTCCAGATCTGGGGCGACCTCTTTGTTCTTACGCAGGACGGCAAAGTGAACCGCTTCCACGAGAAGACTTTGCAGCAGCGCTTGGAGATGCTCTATCAGCGCAACATGTTCCCCTTGGCCATCGAGCTGGCGCAGAAGTCGGGGATGGACGCAACGCAGCAGAGTGGCATTTTCCGAAGGTTCGGCGACCATCTGTACCAGAAGGCGGACTATGACGGCGCGATGGTTCAGTACATCAAGGCCATTGACACGACCGAGCCGTCACAAGTTATCAGAAAAGTAAGTCGGCCACAGTCCATCTGGAGAAAGATGCTAATCCGTACAGTTCCTCGACACCCAAAGGATACACAACCTTATCCAGTATCTCGAGCAACTACACGAGCACCGCAAAGCGACGGCAGATCATACAACACTCTTACTCAACTGCTACGCCAAGCTTAAAGACATTGACAAGCTCGAGGCCTTCATCAAGTCTCCGGGGGATCTGAAATTTGACCTCGAGACCGCCATATCGATGTGCCGACAGGGAGGCTACTACGAACAAGCGGCATACCTCGCTAAGAAACATGGTGAAACCGACCTGGTCGTGGACATACTCATTGAGGATTCGAAGAAATATGGAGACGCGCTGGACTTTATCTGGCGTCAGGATCCGGAGGTGGTAAGTTACTACTATATTTGGCCCAACTCATATCTGACACCTTCGTAGGCGTATCCCTGCCTCAAGAAATACGCTCGGGTTCTCATAGAGAACTGCCCGAAAGACGCCACAACCCTCTTCATTGACTATTACACTGGCAAATACCGCCCCAGGATACACATCGTCCCCATTGAAGACAATGAAGAGAGTGTCGCAGCTGGAGGTTATGTCGCAGGTGCCGCGAACGCTGTCCAGAACCTCTCCAACTTCCTTCCCTTGCCGTACATGAACACATCCTCCATCGCCAGCCCTTCAACACCAGGAAACCAGACGAAGCCAATCAATGGCGATGCATCGCTCATCATGAACCCTGAAGATATCCCAGCACCAAAGTACTCACCACCGCGGCCAAGAACGGCTTTCTCGTCATTCATCGACCACCCCGATGAGTTCATAGTCTTCCTGGAAGCCTGCCTCAAAGAGCCAGCTCTGGAGGAGAACGATCGAACAGATTTATACACCACACTATTCGAGATGTACCTTCACAAGTCCAACGAGAAGAAGGGGGATCAGCACAAAGAAGAATGGGAGAACAAGGCCAAGAAGCTCATCGAGGGCGAAGACATCCCAATGGAAAGCTCGAACGTACTTCTACTCTCCCACCTGTCAGACTTCAGAGACGGCACAACGCTCGTTAAGGAGCAATCAGGCCTTCTTTTCGACATCTTCCGCTCCTACACGTCAGCAAAGGACACCCGCGGCGCCATCAAAGCCCTCCGCAAGTACGGTCCGGAGGAACCTCAGCTCTATCCGGCAGCATTGGCCTACCTAACCTCGGACCCTCGCATCCTCGAAGAGGCCGGCCCCGTCGAGCTCTCCAACGTGCTCGGCAAGATCGACCGGGACGGTCTTATGGCCCCGCTGCAGGTTATCCAAACGCTCGTCGGCCAGAACGGCTCCTCGGCCGGTGGCGGCGTCGCGACGATGGGCATGATCAAGCCCTACTTGCACGAGACGATCGACCGCGAGCGGAAAGAGATCGCCGCCAACCGCCGCCGGATCTCGGCCTTCCGCAGCGAGACGGAGGTCAAGCGCGCCGAGCTGGCCGACCTCGGCTCCAAGCCCGCCGTCTTCCAGTCCACCCGCTGCGCCGCCTGCACCGCGCAGCTCGACCTGCCGGCGGTCCACTTCCTCTGCAAGCACAGCTTCCACCAGCGCTGCCTGCGCGTCGAGGGCGAGTGCCCGCAGTGCGCCACCGATAACGCCACCATTCGCGCCCTGCGCAAGACGCAGATCGAGACGGCCGGCAAGCACGACCTGTTCAAGGCCGAGCTGGAGAGGAGCGAGGACCGCTTCGGCACCGTCGCCGAGTGGTTCGGTCGTGGGGTCATGGGGGCGCCTAATGCTGATACCGCGTAGTTGGGGAGATGTACCGCCATAGACGTACCGATTTTGTTGTTGGCTCAGCAGGGCTTTTTTTGGGTGAATGGCGTGGTGGCGTAGCGCAGTGGAAGATTTCATCGCGTAATGTAGTCCAGGAAGCGAAGAACGAGAGAGTTTCCAATACCATCCGTGTTTCCCACCCGATTGAAAACGTAGTCTTTCGCCAGTTTGGGTGTTGGGGAGAGAAAGAGAGAGTGCAGGAGTTTCTCCAGGCGATGGCCAACTAGTTTCCTTACTGGAAGAAATCCAATAGTCAATCACTGCTGAGTGGATATCACCACCATTTTTGTGTATAGCCTTCCCGACCCAAAACTACTTCACACATTCACAAGGTTTCAGGCAATAGGTGAGTTTTAGATGGAAGTTGGACAAAAAGGGGGAAATTTATTCCCCCAAGTCTCTTTTGACTTCAAATTTGTAAAGAGAAGTAGATGGGGAGATAAGAAGAAAAAACAAAAAAGTAGAAGGGGGTTATTGTGTGTTTACATGCCGACATCATCCAACCATTACAGCAGGAGGGATACTCAAAACAATTGTTCCTCCCCGGGGTAGAAAAAAACCTGAACGCTCTTGAAAATGCTTTGCATGCTGTCGAGGAAAAGAAATGGAACTAGACGTCTGTGGGGAGAGAGAAGGAAACATACAACGACCAGTGGCTTTTGAGGCCACAAACCAAGACCGCCTCCCCGCCATTACGCTCCCTTTCCCAGGAGACAAAGGAAAACAAACAAGATGGTGTTGGATGTGTGTGAATACTGAAGATTGTTGATGGGTAAAAACAGAAGTCTATTGGCAGGACGCCGCTCCCTCGCTTGGCTCCTTTGTGCTTCCGGAAATGTTCACCCCGAGTCCTCCTCGCTCCCACGTCATTCCATCACTATTCTCGTTTCCACGTGTAATCGTCACAGTCTGCTCTGGGTACCTCTCCACCCCGTCCATATTGCGCCGCCAGAGAACTATGTGTGCAAGAAGAAAGCTGGAGTAAACTCCGTCCCCATCGGCCAGATGCATTCCTCCTCTATGTGGTGGTAAAACACATCCAGTCCTGGAAACCGCCAATCTTCTGTTGGGGCTGAGAGGCAATGACGCCAGATAAAGAAAAAAAGTGCAATCTGATTGCATGCTGTTCTTCAAGTATGCTGTAAAAAGGAAATGTTCTCAACGCCCAACTAATGGAATTTGCTGGAGAAATTCAAAAATCCGCCAGCCGTATATGGCTGGTTGGCCAGGATGTGCCTGAAGGCGGTGTACAAATAGTTTGGTACTGATGATGGCTTCTTCAGTCGTAAGAGGTGTGGACCTCGTCGCCATGCACGACGACCTTCTTAGCTGTCTCAGTGCTGGCGATGCTGATGTTGGTGTCTCTCCGTCTCGCGCCGTAGTAAGACCGCTCATTGGTGGCAGCAGTAATAGTCGGGTTCAAGGACTTCTTCTTTTTCGTTTTGGCCATCAGAAGTCCCTCGTCGCTGTCGCTGTCATCGTCCTCGTCGTCATGGGGCCGCAGCTCAGGTGTGTACTGAGGCGGGGCCAAGCTTCGATTAACAGGGCTTGGGTTTACGCGCAAAATGTCCAGCCCGGAGTGCTCTCCGAAAGAAGGATGTTCGAAATGCTCCAGGGGAAATCCGGCCATGGGCTCCTTCATGAACGCTGGGGGAGTAAGAGAATCAGTTGTCTCCAGCAGCGCTGGCCTGGAGTGGATCACGCCGGGTTCAGCCAGTGGCTCTACATCCAGGTCCGCAGAGACAGAACTAGAGCCGCTCAGCAATGCTGGAAGGGAAGGGTCGGACTGGAAGGCAAGCATTTCCTCCTTTGACGGGTGATTTGTTGATGAGACGGGGCTCGTAATTTCGCTCGGGCTCGTCAAGGGAGAGGCTAAGCCGGCGTTTGACGTGGAACGGGATGACTGCCGGGTCTCCATGGTATCTTCCCTCGATGGTGGAGGTGGCGTGCCAAAGAGCTCGTCGTCTGGAGAAATCGGGCAAGGCACGTCGGTAGGATCAACATTGGATGCAGTGCTATCGGCATCATTCTGCAGCTGGGCAAGCCTCTGCTGGTAGTCGTCAATGTACTTCCGATGTTGCTCATCTTGGGCGCGTGCAAAAGATTCGGGGGTCGAAGTGTTATACTTTCGAGGCGGCGGTGTCCTGGCCTCTGGCAGGTTGCGAACAGTTTCCACTCTGTGAGCCGTCTGCGGTCGCTCTTCTAGATCCGCATTTGCCCGTTGGTTTTCGTAAATGTTGGAGTCCGATTGGGGCTGGCCGTGTTGATACCCGGTGACAGATCGGGACGAGAAGAACAAGGGCGACGCTAGGCCGCTGCTGCCTTGCTTTGCCTTGCCAAGATCGACTGATCGGACTGGGCGAGGACGGCTCGGCATTCGGTGGAGAGTGCCAGGGGCGACAGCGGTGCTTACGCCAACATGTGCAGGGGCGCGCTTGTCGTTGCTAGCAAAAAGGCCGCGATCTACAGACCGGGACCGTAAAGCCTCCTCGGTGAGTGCCTCTATGCCTCGAGCCTTGCGGAATTCCTTCATTGGGTCGTCGGTAGTGCCATCATATGGAGTAGGTGGCAGTGTCTTAACTTCAGGAACTCCGGCTGTCAAGGTGAGAAAGCTATTGCCGTTGGAGGGACTCTGGGAGTACTGGTGGTAGGGTCTGTAAGTCGACGCAGTACCTGCCATCGTAGATTGGTCCGAGGGCGAGGCTGTCCCGCTATTTGTCCGAGAATTATTGTGACTGTTGTGAAAAGTGTTTTGTACAACATGGAAAAGAGCGGCTCCCTGGCCGATCGCAGGCTGAGCGATGGCAGTTGCGAGAGGGTCATAGGGTGATTCGTACGGCGTGGCTGCCTGGCTTTGGACTAAAGGATGATCGCTGCCGACGGCGAAGTCTTTCACGTTAGAGAAGTAATCCTCACTTTTGAGGCTTTTGCGACGCGAATCTCGCGAGTGAGGGGTTGGCGGCACGTTGTACATGCTGTCCCCGGCCGAGCTAGCGGCGCTGCTGGCGGCTCTCCGGCGAGATTTGCTGTCGCTTCGATCCCCTAAAGGGTGCATCAACTTTCCAACGGTCTTCTTGATCGTAGACCGCGCACGCTCCAGGAAGGCAATGGGGACGACGGCGTGCGCAGTCTCCTTATCGTTGACCTGGACGCGTCTTCCCTGAGATGGCCGTGCAGGATCGGTATCATCAATCCAAGTAATGGGGTTCGGAATGCCCTGGACGACCCATGGATGCCTCTTGATATCCCTCAAACGAATCCTCTTCTCGGGGTTCTTCGTGAACATCTGTCGTAAGAGGTCGTACAGAAGGTTGTCGATGTCTTCGTAGGCGAGCTCATTGTCATCTCTGTATGGCGGTACGTTGTGTCGCTTGTATAGAGATTCAGAGTTGGGAGGCGTGGAGGGATCGACAGGCTTGAGGCGTTTGCGGGGAATGAAGACATCCTCTGTCGCGATCTTCTTGAACATCTGCCATTCGTCTTCGGCCTGGAAAGGAATTCTCGCATAGATGAGGCAGTACAGCGTGACACCCAGGGACCAGATGTCGATCATCTCGGAGATTTTCGGCTGTTCCATACGATCCAGATCTGTGTAGCACAGTTCGGGTGCGAAGAACGCAGGCGTGCCAACCGTCTTGGCCAGCTCAAGATCGTCGTCAAAATCTTGTGCTTCAGATTCCGAGACAGTCTCATCGTCGGGCTCTCCGTCTCGAATGGGACGGCCAAAGTAGGAAACGCCGAAATCGGAAATCTTGACGCGATGGTCTCTGGTCCACAGCAGGTTGGCGGGCTTGATATCCCTGTGCACAACACCTTGGTAGTGCAGGTATTCCAGCCCCAAGACAGTGTCTCGGAAGGTCGACCTGGCTTGTTCAAGCGTAAAACAAGGAACGTAGGAAAAATCTTCAGCAAAGGGATCATGCATCCGAGAATTCCAGTCCACCGAGGACATGTGAGAGATGATGGAGTCAGCCATGCTCGGTGACCGACCCCGCAGTGCAGCCTCCTCAATGTAGGGCCCGTACATTGTTCCGTCAAGGGCTGTAGCCGAGCCTGGGTTGCTAGATCGAAGGGGACCCGGTGTTTCCACATCGTCCTCAATAGCGAAGGACTCTTGATCGAATGCGGGATTATTCTTCATGGAGTTGACCGACTGCGATCGTGACGGGGCTCTTGAAGTGGTACGAGATGCTTGTAGGGAGTTCGGCAGGGAACCATCGGCGCCGATTCTTTCCAGTGTTGTGAAGTCGTCTTTGGATGCAACACGAGACTGGGAGCCGTAGCTCGCATCATCGGAAATGCCGTGCTCGATGCTCCAGAAATCATGGGCGCCCATGTTGGCCTGTGTCATCTTGGCTCGCTTCAACTGCTTGAGGGCGAAGCGTCGTTCCATCAGAAGATCGTACTGTTCCTCCTCTGGGGTGGCTGGTTCGCCGCGGGCTTCGCGTTCGATTCGACGTCGCTCGTAGAGGCAAATGTGAGGCAAACCCTTCTTTCTCCAGACGACTTCGCCCAACTCGACGTGCTCCAAAATCAGGTAGATCTTCTTAAGTTCTGGGTCGTCGATTATTTCGAGCAACGATACGACGTTAGGGTGTCTCATCTTCTTGAGAATGGCGATCTCTCGCATCGTCTTTTCCTGTGGGGACATGGCCATGACCTTGCCAAGACGGCGTTTCTTCGAGTATCGTGGAATGATCTTGATGGCCACATTGTCGCCAGTTTCGAGATTCCTGGCCAGCTTGACCTTGCCGTGCATGCCTCTGCCAATCTCTTCGATAACTTCATACTGATTGATGAGCTTTCGGCCGGTAATGCTGTCGGAGTCGATCAAAGCTTTGTGCGTCCTGAGGTTTCACAAGATTAGCTTATCAGATTATCCTCCCTAGTCGCGGGGTTTGGCAACAGTTCCTCCGCCAGTCTAGGTTGACGACTTGACTGAGGCGTTGCGCCCCCTAGGCAGCCAAAAGTCTCGACACCAGGAGCGATCGCGTGGGGACACAGCTATTCTACGGGAATACCAA
The DNA here is from genome assembly GCA_014705045.1 of Colletotrichum theobromicola. NCBI lineage: Eukaryota > Fungi > Ascomycota > Sordariomycetes > Glomerellales > Glomerellaceae > Colletotrichum > Colletotrichum theobromicola. The sequence goes on from JABGLZ010000815.1 coordinate 15,704, forward strand.
GACGTACTCTCTGACTTTGTGATGCTGCAGCGGATGTAGGTATGGGCTGCTTGTCTCGGCGTTCGGGGTGTTGGAGTCTGAGGAGGACTGGGTCGGATAACTCGACTTCGGATGCGGGTTCGAGGGGCTGAAGAGGCCCGGAGAGGTCATGGGCGTGCTAGCGGCAGACCGCAGCATGTTGGATGTAGGTGGAATGAGGGCCTGCAGATGAGGATGGTGAGAGTTCCTCGAGTGAGGAGGGTGCTGTGGTTCCATATTGTGCGTGGGAGTAGTGGAGTTGAACTGGTCGGGGGAGTCTCAATCGGCGATTCGACATAATGAGGGGCGTAGTAGTACGTGCAACGAGGCTCGCACGGCGGCCGAAGAAGAGAATCGCAGCGACGGTCGGGCTTCAGTTTGCCATGATCGTTCCGGTCGGGTCGATCGTGGATTTTGGTTCGGAGTTGATTGAAGTCGTGGTTTTGGTGTCGCCCGGGAAAAGAGGCGCAAAAACGACGTAAGAGTTGGAGTGAAGGTTTAGGCGGGAGCGAAATGCGGTCGTTGAGGGCAGTGCACTAGGTCACTTGTTGGCTCGAGATGGGCGTCGGGGATAGCGTCCTGGAAGGAAAGAAACAATTCCAGAGTGTAGACTGGACGGACAGGAGGCAAGGAGTGGTTTGCGAGGCGAGTCGAGAGTTGAAGTCAAAAAAGGATGGCAAGGTGGGAGACGGGACGCAGCAAGTTGAAGGTTGGTTGGGTTGGCGAAAAGGTACGTTCCGGGGAGGACGGGACTAAAAGACGAGGGGGGGAGGACAAGACGAGGGTCCTCAGTCCTTTTTTTTTCTTCCTGTCCCCGTTTAGGTGTCTGGTGTCGGGTGCAGGAGGGAGGCCAGGCAAAAGGTAATAGTGCGCAGTGTGTCGGTACCTAGCGCCAGCAGCCACAGAGATAGAGCGATGGTGTGTGAGTGGTGAGTGCAGTGCGTGCGTGAGAAAAAGAGAGAGAGTTGGGCGGGAGAGTGTGTGAGTGGGAGAGCAGAGTCCGGGGTCGGGGGCCGGGTCGGGGTTGACTAAAGTGTGAGTGTTCCTGCTGCTGGGTGTGGATGATGGAGGGTGGTGGTGGTGGTGTGTGAGTGAATTGGGGATTTTGGATGGGGCCTGGTTCAGTTTTTTTAGGAGTGGACAACAAAATGGTGGTGGTGGGCAAGGAGAGTGGACATCATTCACACATTCATCAGTCGTGGAGTGGAGGCTCGAGGAGGGAAGCAAGCCAAGACACACGACGAGGATGATGGATGCACCTCAAATGGGGACGATTGTCCTTTTTTTTTTTTTTTTATAAC
>JABGLZ010000815.1:17144-40937 GCA_014705045.1 Colletotrichum theobromicola
GTACACAGACGCAGAGAGAAGGAGGGGGCTCACTCTCTCTTTCTCTCCTTCTCTCTCATCAGTCCGGTTCAACACCCGGCACTGGCAGCAGCAGTGACGATGAGGGAGGGGACATCGACTGAAGGGGAGGGGCGGAGGGGGCATGGAAATCCACAGGGCAGGCGCGGCGCCCGCAGTGGGAACCCAGCCAGCCAGCCCGCCAGCCCGCCAGCCAGCCCAGCCCAGCCCACCTCACTCCCCCCCAGCTATGGGCCAGTGCAGATACCGTGTGCAGTCCGGACTTTCCTACCCACTGATTGGCTTCGATGGAAGTGGAGATCGGAATGATGGATCGAGAGTGGGTCGACGCTGTGTCGGTGTGAGGTGAGCGCATATTCGCACAGGTCAAGCCACAAGATAAGCGTCTGCACAGTGCTGGTGGAGACGATAACGGGGATCCGCACCTGGCCAGATAGAACCTAGAGTAGATAGACGCACGGTCCAAGGCACGCACAGTGTGGTTTCTGCAGCAGGAGCGCCGCGCCGCACTTTCCACAATCGCAATAGAAGGAAGGATTCGAGGAGGCGGGTACGTACCTATCTACCTCACCATGCCTGCAGTGCACCCTCTGCAGCAACATGAAGCTGCAGACGCCATGCAGCAATGTCTCTATCCCGTCAAGTCTGTGTCTCTCACAAAGCCGCTGTCGACTCCTTTTCGACCATGTCGATGCCATTGCTAATTGCCAGTTGCCGTTGGCCTCTCATCAACCACTGTATCACAGGCAATTAATTCGCCCACCGGCTTTGTCACCTCTCGGTCGGCCTGGAATCCCCAGGTACGGTCACCCCGTTCCATGGACCTCAATCACAAAGAGGCATTTTTAGCTCGTCCTTTACCTGACGTCGGCCTGCTAACGTCTCTCATCTCCCATGGTACGATTGCCAGGCAGCTTGCCAGAAATCGACATCCAATCCTCCCCTTCGCTGAGCAGCTCGACTCGGACACGGACAAGCCATGTCCCAAGGCCAGACGACAGTCGACAGCATGCGATAGCAAGAGGAGCCCATGCAAACCTCGCCAATCTCGAGTGACAAGCAAGTATCGAACGGCTTTCTACGGATACTTGGGCAAACAAGCTGTCAGGCACATGCTCGTGTGCTCCATATCAATTTACGACATCAATGTTCGTTGCGAAATACGACATCAGAATTAAACCTTCAACGCACACGAGCTAATTACAATGCACATGCTGGAATACGGATCCTACGCGTGTTTTCAGATTCCAACGAGACAAGACAACTCGGACAGCAGAACAGGTTGTGAGTCTACGCCAAGCCCAGCAAGAAGCAGAGCAGTGGGCTTGGTGGAGCAAGGTCCTACACTACGTCTTGGTCGTGTCTTTCTGGCGGCGCAGGGGTGAACGACACTTGACAAGGGTGGCCGCTGTTGGGTCAATGCTGCTGCGGCTGCTGGGGGAAGCTGGTACCTGCTAGGGATCCCCTCCCCAATGCTTGCCAGAGTCTGACTTCTTATGGCTCAAAGTGTGAGGCACCTCAGCGGCAGCGGCAGCGGTCGCGGTCGCGGCAGCAAGCATGGCAAGGACCAGGGCGAAGGCGAGGGCGCCGGCCAAGCCAAGACAACGAGAGACTTCCGCGCAGGTACCTTGCCTTATCGCGCCATGATCTGCACCTCGTCATTGGCTCGATGGAGCCTCTCACCTTTTTCGTTACATATGGCTACTACGGACCAGGTATCTTTCGCTCTTTCTCCCAAAGTATCACCTCACACTATCTCCAGCGCCGAGTACCTACCTTGAACACCCTTTGGAGTTCTCGCTGTTGGGCGGACTCTTGTCTCCGCCGACCAAAGACATCACCCATCGCAGGAGCAGTCCACAGAACATGTCTACAGCTGATGTCTGACTGACGGCGGCAAGACACGCTGACGTTCGAGACACGGGTTCTCTTGACTCTTTCGCTGACCGGCATTACCGGCGACGTCGACAGCTCTGACAGCCGTACGAACAAAGAATAGTCCATCCTCAGCTTGTCTCTCTCGCCTTGACGCGTGTCTCGTCATCTGCTTCTCTCGCGTACTTCTTGATGTTTCCCTTCAGACACCCAGAAAAGAACGGCCCTCCAATTACATGATTGGGGCAACAAAGCACGCCCAAGGGTACGGGCCAACATATACAGGACGACTATTTGTTCAACACTTTCCATCCTGCCATTGCCAGCAAGCACGTCAGGTCAACGGCCCAACTTACAAAAGTTTCCGAGCCGAGATCGGGCGGTATGGGATGGAAGAGGAGTGTAATCGTGCAGTGCCAACTCTGTCATCCAGACTCCGGATCTCTCGCTTTGGTTCCCGGCACGGCTAGCCTGGTGCTTTGCCTCGACCTTGTTTGGCTCCCACGTCTGAATCGACTTTCAGTAACCCTTGCTCACCAGCAACCACACTGCATCGCCACGCATACAAGCAAGCACTCCCAGCATATCTGCAACTGCACCGCCTTTACAGAGTACTTCATCCGGATTAAACCTAGCTGCGAGATACTCGCTGACGAGAAAGATGGCTGGCGGCGGGCGGCGTCGGCGGCGATGGAAAATTGTTCACCGAATGCGAGTGTCTACGTAGCGATGACGAGAAGTGGCCGCTAACGACGACATGGTTTTCACGTAACTTAGTCCTCCTTCGGATACTGTGGATGTGGATTGCGCGGGGGACTCTGCCTACCTACGGATCCAGGTCCAGATCTCTTGATTTTCTCCCCAGGCTGCTTGATTTGTGTGCCGGCCCAACGCCAACGCCGTCACCTCGCGACGTACAAAGAACATGCACATGGAGGGGGCTCGTCCCGTCTTTGACACCAAACGACACCGACGGACGGAAAGGAAAGTCTATTGGACAGCACAACGCCTAGGACCTAGAACAGGCGAACAGACCACAACAGCCGCTCAGTGCAGAGGCTCTCACACCCGTCCTGTCCGTACGCTACGCTGCCACGCTGCATGGAATGGCACATCTGCAGCCTAGGTATCCGAATAATTAATGTGTTCAGGACGGCAGTCGCCTAGCTTTCAAGCGGCCAGGCCATCCGCGGATTACCGTCAACCAACTACAACTACATTTTCAGCCTACGCGGCACGACCATCGATACACATGCAATCGCCCGCTCCCTCGCTCATTCAGCAGGATGCCCATTGGCGCATGCGACTAGCTCTCTGCAACGCCCATTGGAAGCCTGGCCTGTGAGCTGCATCTCTCCTGTCTCTGCATTCTTCCTTTTTTGGCTCGAATTCGACGCCACGGTCGAGACCCTAATGCATCAACCCTAGCAGCTTTGAATTGGGTTGGGAAAAAGCAAAGCACAATCAGCACATCGGGTGCGTTTGCCTGCCGCGTGTTCCTGGAATCCCATTCTCGCAAACTTGCAAATCTCACATGCAACCAGTGTCTGCAGCAGGATACAGTGCCTCAACCAAGAGCTCTGACGCCCCATCCATACAAGCCAGGGATTCGAGACATGTCCAGGCGCGGTACGGATACAAACTGCAGGCAAAATACTGCCACTAACTAGTAAGGTCCCAACGGTCCATAGCGATGCACCATCAATTATCCGTCGCAGCATGGCCCAGACTTGGCACTGGCCTGACCAGTTGCGCCGGTGTTCTTGAGTGGCCTGATACCATACGACATACAGCCTACGGATACAGAGTATACACAATCGTTGTTACACCCCTTTTGCTCATGTTTCAATCAGCTTCCCTTGGAGAAGCCTCTTGAGAAACATCAGGACCGGCGCCGGGATCTTACACGCCGGCTAGCTAAGCCGGTCTTCTCGCCTTGATCCGGCTATCCGCCTGACATCTTCTCCTGGCCATCGTTCTCAACCACGGGGTGCGACACTTGTTTCGTTGACTGCTGGCGCATTTTCGGCATTCAATCAAGTGGATCTTCCGCGGGATAACTCTGCGGCCGCGATGATCGAAAGCTCGGCGGACACGGACGCAGGATAGACTTTTGCAGACCAGACGAGCCAACCAGTCAGAAGCAGAAATGCAATCAATCGTTTAGCGGCGGCGTTGACAAGGACGAAGTGATTCAAAGCGGACCCTTGCTGCCTCATACAAGCGCAGAACATTCGTGGCACGCAGAAGATCTGTGCCTGATGTTTCTCATTCATCCACTACCGATATCTTGGCCATCAACTCGAAAGATAGGGTCACGTATTTGTGCCTAAAATGGGGAATTGATTGACGATTCTGTCGCCGACTCGCCAAATGCTCACTGCTATTGCTGAAAATATTGAGCAGACACTTCACAGCTTTAATGTAACTGACTTTGCAAATCCCCTCTCTTGCAGCCCAAGCCTCAGTCGCGCCCCTGGTTGACGCCAGATCAGAGATGATCGTCGTTCACCGGCCACCCCAAACCGCCCCCGTCCATGCGACTGGGTCGCCAAAGTATCCTCCCCTCATCCTTGGACGGAACGGCAAGCACAGTGGAGTGGAACTGGAGCCGCCATCAACGTCGATAGCTTCAAGTGGGAACACGGCGCGAGAGACGCTGCAGGTTTCTTGCTTGGCCCCTTCCTCTGTGGCTCCGATTCTCTTTTCGAGGCCCAAATGGCCCCGCTCTTGTTGCAGCTTGCATCGGCCAGGGGTGGGTTAGAGACGTGGGTTATGAGCACACTAACAACGCGAGGTGAGAACAACTTTTGGGACCTCAAGATGCCACGGACGCGCATGGCAAGTTGGGCAGACAGGAACTCATGCACGCATTGCAGGCTTGCAGGAAACCACCAATGTGTTCCTGAGCTGCCCTGCTCAACATTCTGTTCGAGGTTGATCTCTGCTTCACAAACCCAAATCTTTGGCAGTCTTCTCTACCTCACCAGTTTGCTCCATCACTTTACCATATCTACATGATACGAGATGAGCGGCGTCATAAGTGCATTGCAAGGCCAAGACGTAAGCCTAGAACAGACCCAAGCTCTCGGTCGCTTAAAGTAACGAAAGGAAATTCTGGGCTCAGGCCGTTGATGGCAGCAACTTTCCCACACGGCGCCCATGCTGGGCAAGTATTGGACAACATGGTGACATCCAACTAAAGTCGCCCTGCGAGCTTTCAAAGGAGGAGGAGAAGTGATCGGACTTGCGAGCTTTTTGTTCCGTTGGAGTACCCGATCCAGGTTAGCAACTCCCCCGACCTATTGTGTCGGCCTCGGGAAGAGACGGTAACATGGAAACTACGTGCCGTCGGCCGCTCTCAGCACCATGCCTTGCGCAGCTTCAGCGCCCCCGACAGCACCATGCAATGGCGTCTCGGCACAACCCATACTACATTTCACGATGGGATCGAGAGCGTTTCGGACCAGAGGCTCCCATCAGTCGCCCCGATGCCCACCGTCTGCCGCTGTCACGTCGGAAACATTACGAAGCGACGACGGCAATGGCCAGTGCGGACCCAGTAGACAAACGGGAGTGCGACGGCGGCAGGCCGGCCGCCGGTGTACCTTAGTACGTACATGGAATGGACCTTGCTGGTAGAGTGGGATTTGAGGCCTATCGTGAACGGGTCCCATTTGTCCGGGTCAGTTTTCTCTTCGTCTAGCGGCACTGGGGTCGGGTTTCTCTCCATTATCAGTACGTAGTGACGACGATCACTGTTTCTGTCGATTTGGTGGTCCGTTCAGGTCTCAACTTTTGCGTGAGGTCAGGTACTCATGTGCCTGTACCTCTGCGATACTTCGCCTCCTTGGCCCACCTATCGAACGGCTATTGTCACTCGAGAGTCAGGTTGTCCACGGACCAACTCTTACAACGATGTTCATCGCTGCGCCGAGATCTCATCTTTTGCTGAGATCTACCCAATCTCAGAGATGAAGTTCTCGTCACATTGTCCAACGACATCCATCACCCCAGTAAACAACACAACACTCCCGACTCAAATACTGCAACTCACCTGGCTTGTATTGCCTCCGAGCCGTCAGCACCGTTGCGCGTTTGGCCACAAAAATTTGCGGCCGATGCCAAATTCCTGAAAGCGGCCTAGGGCATCCCCGAACAGCTGGATCCACGTTGAATCGAACTTGGCTTGTTGCCGGCATCAATAGACTGAATGGGCGGGATGGGTCGTCCCTCCCGGTGAGGAACAATTTGAGGCACAAAGATCCAGAACGATCTAGGCCACGATGACCTCGTCGGGAAAGGGGGGTGGAGGATCAAATTCGGACGCCTTCGTGGAAAGACTTGGAGACCCACCGCTCGTCTGCCCTCCTCAAGTCAAGCAGGCTGTATTGCGTGATGGTTTTTTCTCCCGTCTCTACTGCATAGAGACGGTTGGTGCCCTCCTGCGGTGTCCCTGCGTCAAACCGAAAAGAAACGAACGACGTGGCAGCTAGGGGTGGTTACCGAACGAACTATGTCAGAAAAGAATCTCACGATGGCTTCGCTTTTGCATTCCCTTCCCAGGCAGAGTCTTGACCACGGGGCCTCTTCCGCCCCCAAATGGCCGGGTCCAGACTGCCACACCGGCCTCAGACTGCGGAGAAAGACCCCAGGGTCTTCCATCGTCGACGGCGCTCCCGCACCAGAATCCCCCAATCGCTGTCTCTCCCCGATTTTGGACGATGTCAAGCTTTGCTGTCAGCCCCGGACCAAGGCTATTTGCGGTGTAGCGCACGATAAAGGACGAAGCGCACCCACATCCCTTGGGCGAGAGGGGAAAAGTGAGGACATCGTGAACCTGACAGATCCGGACACAATTTACGGGCCGGAGACCCCTATGGAGAAAGGGGTTTCGGTGATGCAGGCGGGCTGCGCGGTGCTCATTGCTCAGCGCGTCGGGTAAGGGGTCAGCACTCAGTGCCGAAATTTGTGGTGGCCGGGTGAGCAGGCCCAAATCAGCTGCCCGCGCACGAGGTTATCGTCGATGGCTGCCACACGGGTCCGTACATGCGCGAGACTGAGTCGTGGCTCAACCCGTCTGCCCATGCACCAACGTCGCCTCTTGAGTGTCCCGCTCCAAGCGACGCCGGGCCAAGGCCGCAAGAAAGAAAAGGGCGCAGCCAGCGGCGACTGGGACGACGCAATAGACGAGCACCATGCATGATCCTGTCTGCAAGACAACGGGAACTAGAGCAATCTCGAACGACACATGGAAATTTCCAGTCTTTTTTTCTCAGTGTGCTCTTTTCGTGCGACGCAAATAGCATACCTCAGCCATTCGATTCCGTCTACACAAAACTCCGGCACCGGGTTCTTGAAGCATGGCAAGCATGGTTCACCGTTGAGCGGCGCATGTCGATCGACCCGAACTCTCACATCTTCTCAAAGATAAACCTCGCTCTCTAGCCTCCGGAGGCGACGCTCCTTTCTGTTCTTGGCCTCAACTTCAAACTTGCACATCAACCCCAAACTACCATCGATTTCAAGCTCGCGCGATTAGAATTGGGCACACGTGTGGAAACGCAATGCGAGGCCCAAAAAGAATTCTCTCCCTTTACCTGCTAGTGGTCGTCGGGTCGATCGCACCCCTGCTGACACCTTACCCCAGCTTTTTGCGCTCCCTCACGGACACACACTCTCTTTGCAGGGTCTCCGGAATGCGACTGCTCACATCGCGGCTTCAGTCTTGACCTCCACTGTTTCAGCGAACACCGGCTGGCATTTACGTTTCTTGTATGGCGTTGCACTCGATTCCGCCCCTCCCCCCTTTTGCTTTTCTTCCCCGTCACTTTTTTTTTTCCTTCCTCCAATTGGTCTGACATGTGCTCATCACGTTTACGAAATGTCTCTGTTGGCTACTACCTTCGCGAGCCGTTGGCGTCGACGTTCGCGCCCGTTCGGTAGCCCCCATCTTTCTATCCGGGGTGGCGGGGTTTGCGGCTTGCGCGCCTCCTCGTGTGTTTTTCTTTTTCACCCCTCCTCCTCCGACGTTGAACGTTGCCTGTACGATTACAGCACACACTCACTCTCTTTACTTTCCCACGGATCTGCGCCTAGCAAAGTGTCAAAAATATCAGACGTCTGGGGGAGGCGGGAAAGCCGTTAGACCTTAGTTGGAAGCAGCCGTGAAACCGGCTACCCTAAAGCATGGGGAAGATGAACATCTTTACTCATCATGGCATCATTGCTCCTTGCACACAGAGCATTGTCTGGACAACCCCCCAGTAGTGTACGAATACATGCACACACCATGTCCTGCACATCAAACACGTACTGTTCAGCCCTCCCGCTTTTCCCCAGACTGTAAGCTGCAGAGCGGGAAAAAAGGAAGGCCTGCTTGCTACTCCATGCCTCTACGAGCTGATCGCTGGCGGATGGGCTGTTCAGGTCGCTCAGCTGCACCATGGCTTGACTCGCGATGTGGCTTCCCACAGGTAAACCCCCGTAGACGACGACGTTGTTGACTGTCTCTCAGCAAGCAAGCCCCCGGCCCGGTCGAGATGCGCGCCCTCGGAAAAAGCAAGTACAGAAATACGCACCCATCCGAGATATTATGGGGGCGAAAGGGGGCTCGAGAAATGCGGAGGAGGGGAAAAGGGGAGGGGCGGCCGAGATTATTCGCTCGCCGAGGGGGGGTAGGGGAGGAGCTGGTTTGCTCCGAAGCGGGCGAGGAATCGCACCGATTTGGCCGGGCGTCTGCCTCCCTTTGTGAACGACTGCATGGTGTTTGCGGTTTTACGCCGGGCCTTCTCTTCCCCTTCTCAAGAGTCAAGCGTGGTTCTCGCTTACTATTCGATGTAGCCGCCACTATCACATCTCAACTTTCTTCGAGGGGCTGATTGGTCTGACACACCGGGAGACGGACGCGAGCACACACAACGCTCCTTGGGCCGGTCGCGTGTGTAACCACGGAGGAATCCAGTCCCAGTCCGCCATCCTCCGCATTCCTCACTCTGGGCTCAAAACACCCGACGCAACCCGCCCCTCTCTCGGCTCTCGAATGTCTCGGGGCTTTGAGAAGGGATTGGTTGAGCGGGACGAAGTTGGTCATTTATCACGGATGAGCATGCTGAGAAGAAGAAAAAGAGACGTGTGTGATGGGAGACGACGCGAGCGGCGACTAGAGGGGGAAAGGTGACGGCGCCGGCGGGGTTTTTCGGTGTGACACGCGCCTCAGCCGGGGCTTGGGTTGATGGTGTTCTTTGCTGACCGTGAGATCCAAGGTGAACGAAAAGCCCCGGTGATGCGTGATTGCGGCGCAGCTGCGTGATAGTTTTGCTTGGGTCCGACCAACGAGTTTGCATGACTTGCCCTGCTTCTTGGCCTATGTCCAAAGGTGATTTGTCTCTTTTTTAGCGTGCTTGCTATTAAGTATAAGTTCCGCGGGGGAATCTGGTGAAGAAGCTGCGAGGTTGAAGCTTCGGCTCATGGAGGGGTTTTTAGTGGGCGAACCCCGGATGGAATATGCTGGGTTGTCAGCACAGCGCGCCGCTTGGTGTTGGTGTTGGTTTGGTGGTTGGGATGCTGGGGATTGACTGGACTGGACGGAAGGTGTTCTGTGCTGCTGCTGCTGCACGTCATCCCAAATTTTGGGGGCGGGGGGAGATGCTCGGGGGCTGTGGTGGTTGGCTGCTAATCCTCTCCTTTCTGGCGGAAATACACGATTTGATCCACGGGGATGGAGGGATGATCACGTCCCTGCATGTTTGCTAGCCAAGGCAGCGAAAACGTGGATCTCCGGACTTCTTTGCGAAAACTTGATAGTATTGTTGTTTAGGATGACGTCCGAGGAGGCGACAAGAACGGCGTTTGGGGGAGGAGGGAGGTGATGCATGCGTGTGATGATGGGGGAAGGATTATCACATCGTAATACGAAAGTACACCACCACTCACCATGACCAACCTGTCCTGTACGGTGTTGTCGGCTCTTGCGCCCGGTCACGTTTGAGTGCTCGACGGTAATGTCTCGGTCGAGGGCCGGGCCAGCCGGTGGGAGAGATAATCGCGAGTTAAAAACGACTGGTGTTCTCGTGTGTAAGTCATCCAAACGCGCGCGCGCCCGGTAGTTTGGGGCTTCCCGCCTGTCACGTAAGGACTCTGGGCGCCGCTCCGGTCCTATTTTGCCCTTTTTTTCTCGTAGCATGGAAAGCTAGGCTGGAGCTAAGAGATGGATGGTGAAGGCCCGATGACGACGAGGGGGAACTCGCAAAGTTGGGGAAGGCGATGATGGCTACGGGTGCGCGCGCGGTATGCAGCCACACCTTTTTGCTTGGTTCGACTTCCTCTCCCTCTTCCGCCTCTCTGGCTTCTTGTGTTCGGGTTTGGAGGTTGGGGTAAGTGGTGCGACGGCCTTCCTTGGTGCAACGTTTGTTCTATGGGGGAGGAGGGGATGGGAGTGGCGTGTGGCCATGGTATGGCATGGTGATCCGTTTGTCTAGTACGCTGCCTGGGGCTTGATAGAGAATTAGACGGGGAGGGGGCTTGTGGTGGGTAGGGCTTGTGGCGGGTAAGAGTCGAAATGGAGAGTCAAAAGTGTGGCGAGGTAGATAGCTCGGCCTTTTTTCCTTCATGGTGTCGTTCGATGTCGTCTGCTGCTCGGGGACAGGACGGAGGAAGGGAGGGAGGATGTTGTCCTGATTGGAGATGTTTCACGCAGCACGCCCGGTCCGGTCCACCTTTTCTTTCCCTTCCGCCCTGCTTTCCCCTTATCATGGGCAACATCAACCCGTCCTCTCGTGATGGGAAAGTTGCGAAATGCGATGTTTCTTTGAGACTGTGTGGCGAAGGAATGCTACCCTCAAGGGGTGTGTGTGATGTCTCTGGTGTAAGAGTGAGTTGAGTTTCCCGGAGATCGCTTCGGCAGTGGGGAGCGGAGGTGAAAGAAGAACCAGGGAGGAGAATGTATGTATGTCTTGGAGGATTGTTACCATACTCGGACTTGTTGTCTTCTAACGGCCAGCATTTCGCGGACTTTTGTGGTTTCCCTGTGTCTGGGAAAGGTGGGAAATTCTTTGATGGGTGGGTAGTTTTCTTGGTCTTTTACTTATCAGATCTGGACTAGTTGTCGCAAGTCTGCGTATGGATGTCTTGGATGTCGGGATGGGGATTGATGCCGTGACACCAAAATTTCCCGCGCGTGATGTGAGAGTCTCTCTGGAACGTAGACTCGGCGGTTATCGGGGGAACATTCAGAAACATACCTCATGCAGATATGGGCCCGATTTGGCGGACCCTGGAAGGGGAAGGGGAGGGTGGAGGGAAAGAAACTTGTCTCTTGGGAAAGTGTTGAGGTGAGTGAATGTGATGTCTTGCGGTGGAACTTGGTCATTATTCCAGGCGGGCGGGCATGGAGAAGATGGTGAGGAAGGGTCCTTGATGCTTGATGTTCCTCTTTTCTCCAAGGGTACGTTTTTTGCATCCTTCTTCGTGAGACAGAGGGTTCACATGTTCCGGCTGATTCAAATTCCTCTTTGGAATTGTGATCTTGGCGTTGGCTTGTGATGATAGTGGCGGAGGCGGGTTGGAGAGACGCATGTGTGAATTTGTGCGTGAAGCTGAGGAAGAATGGCATATTCCACATATGTGGAATAATGTATGCTGAACTGCGTAGGAAAACCAAAGCCCAGGTGGCTGATCGTTGAGTATCTTCGGCGGAGGTATTGAGGCAGCAAAGGAGCACATATCATGATGAACGCTGTTCATCACCAGGGCTGAAGAACTGTGATGAGCTTGGAGAACATATTTGGTCCGGTAGAATTAGAAGACCAGCCAGCAGAACCGAAGTTGATTCTTTTGAGTGCTTTGATATGCTAAGAAGCTGCATTATATGGTCTATTGCTCAATCTTCAAGTATCTTACAACTCTATGGGACAGTGCCTAGCAATTATCACGGTCCATCCCGTTCATGACACGCAGCTCAGCGGCCTCCTACCCTTCTCAGAGCTTCAAAAGAGATACTGAATGACGCTTTGGATCAGCCGACATTTTGTGTGTTCTTGTTGAGTTGGGGATGAGAGCAAATCCATCCTCGTAAGCATTCGGAATCTTTGACCGACCACCGACCATCCGGGTACCTGACCTACCAGCTGGGCAGCTAGGATGCCAGATACGCATACGCTCGGCCTCAAGCAGGCCCAAAATACCAGAATTGTGACATGAGGCTTGCCGCCTCGCAAGTTCCAGCTGCTCAGCAGGCCCCCAGGCCGGTTGTGCCTATGCCTGCGACCTGCCAAGCAGAGAGTTCAGCCAGTTACCCACGGTTGAAGCATCACCCGCGCCAAGGCCGCCATCGCGCATCTTACGCGTCCAGTCGTCTATTTCCCATATCTGAGAGTTGATCATGGACTCGGAGAGAGTCTGAGGTTCACCAGACGAGAGCCCTTCAAGGGCGAATTGCTGAATGAGGCCATGGCGGGATTCGAATGAGAGTTTGAACTAGGTGGTCCCGTTAGCCCTGTACAATTGAGTAACTTACTGTAGTGTTATGAGAGCAGGGAGATGTTTATTACCTTGCCGGGCAGTGCAGGGCGTTCCCGGGCATCTTCTTCTGAGGGGTGTGTTGAGAAGGTGAAAAGCGGTGTCTGGCCGTAGATCCATTCCCGCGACTTCAAGACGGATGGCGTTAGCTGAGTGCTTTGATCCCAGTTGAAGCAACATGACACTGAGTTGCCATGGGATGCAAACTTACCTCGAGCTCCTTGATCCCTTTCCTTACGCTCTCAACTTGTCCCGCCTCTTCTCCTAGCCTGGCCTCGACGTCGAACGCTCCGTACATCTTTCCGAACTCCTCAACCACCGCGTCCTCAAACTTCTTCGTATCCTTCACGCCTACGTTCCGTATCCGCGAGCGTACGCTCTCCACCCCGCGAGCCTTGATAAAGGGTTCCGCCGGCGAACGGAGAAAGCTGCCGATGCGCGGCAAGTTCGGGGAGGAAAGCAGACAGGTCCCGTGGTGGAGGGAGCGCAGCCGGGTGAGTTTGTACGCCGACCCGGAGATCTTGTATGTGTTTTCCGCGTTCGCGAGGGGTTTGCCCGTGCACGACGACAGAGGGATGGGGGTCGCCGAGGGCGTGGTCATGACGATGTCGTGTCTGCAGTTGACGGCCACGTCCGGCACGCCCAGCCTGTGGAGCGCGCGGCATACCATCTCGGCGTGCTTGTCGCGGTCGAAGTTGGCGGGCGGGCAGATGACGGAGTAGTTCACGTTTCCCTCGTCGTGGAAGACGGTGCCGCCTCCGCTGCGGCGGCGGACGAGGTCGATTGCGTCCCGGCTGCGGTCGAGGGACTGCAGGAGCGGGAGGTTGACCTCGAGCCACGGGTTCTGGTTGCGGCCTATGACGATGCTTGGGCGGTTAGTGTAGAGGAAGAGGACGTTGGAGTCGGACGGTGTCGTCTGGAGGAGGTGGTGCTCTATGGAGAGGTTGATGTACGGCGAGCGGGAGTTGGAGATGTAGACTTGGGTTTTTGAGGAGGGGTCTGCGGCGAGAGCCGAGAAGAGACGGATGTGCGACTGGCGTGTGATTTGGCTCAAGGCCCTGAATACTGGGCGAGCGGAAAACATGGTGTTGGTGGTGTGAGATGAGTCCGGTGCTTATGACATCGACATGATGTTCTGGGGCGTGCTGAGAGTTCGGTGTGAGTTGACCGAGGTAAATCGTCTTTGTGGCATTTGCGAGTGGATTTTGGCCTGTAACATTCATAAGAATGTCTTGGATAACAAGGATATGAATGAGTCACTTACCGTGATCTACGATGAGTCTGTCAACACGAGGATGAGTGAGTGTTGAGATGAGGTTGAGGGTTGCATCTAACAGAATTTCTCCCTCATCAACAACATGATCCCCGTAGGTCATGCCCCACCTTATTACCGGGGCCATGCGTATAAAGCAAACGAACCCCTCCAAGTCCACCCCGCAGCGGACGGCCCAGATTTTCCCAATCTACACCGAGCATCCAAAATGTCAACGTTCGGCAACTACTTCTAGGTCGCGACTTGCCGCCCGGCTTGGCCTTCACCGAGTCCGATGTTAGCCCCGGCTGAACCGCCGCCGCCCCGGCCAGAGCGCTGTCACCACCCCGCGAAACGAGAAGGACCGCGTCGCCCTCTAGAGCGATACCGAGTTCGGTGTCAACTCGACACCATCGACCGCAAGACCGTGGACGAGTCCCACCCCCCGTCCGCTGCCTCCATGAGGAGACCAACGAGAGGATGATTTGAGCGCAACGACGACGTCAACCAGCGCGAGGAGAGCATCGGCGCGTCCAGCTACTTTCGCATCGCCTTCAAGCCCCCCGCCACCATGGGGGCGACCTATGATGGTGAGAGCAAGGGTGTCCTGGCCCTCAGGGGCTATGACGACTCCTGTATTGTGCTTAGTGCTATCCTTGTTGTCAAGAGCACGGCAGTTATTGTCCTGTTGGACGCGCTCATGGCGCAGCCCGCGACACAGCCGACGAAGAGTCTGATGCCGCCGGTGAAGAAGGAGAGCGGACAAGCGTGGGAGGGATGGGAGCGGGATTTGTTGTAAATATGGGCACTAATAAAGCAATCCATGATAGATTCCAGTTCTGGTCATTGGACCTTTTTGAAAGACGTCCGTTTGCTAAGTGACTTGCTTTACAACTCTTCGATCGCTTCCTGCTTTTTGCCTGTTCTCACCAGGTGGAACTCCTCCTGTCGCCCATATACCCACTGCCAACCCTTCTCTTCCCCAGCGAAGTAGACGTCCTCTTCCAGGGCGAACCACAGTGTCTGATTTCGTTCAGGGACGTAGTGCTCCACGAGCAGCTCGACGCTGAACCACATGTTCCGGACGGCAGCGAGCTCGCCGGCTGCCGACACATAGTCCTGCATGTTCGTCATGCCTGGCGAGGGTTAGTCAATTTCAGCCAAGTTTAGATAGCGACTTACCGATCAATGGGCCGGCAGCATGCCCCCAGTCTCCAATTGGGTGGGTGTACACACGCCCCTCGATCCCTTCCTTGTGCATCTGGTTCAGAGACGTCTTCAGCATCTCATTTCCCGTCTGGCCGACCGTAATGGTCTCCCTCACGATATCCTGCAGTCTGTTTCCCTTCCTCAAACCCTCCTTCAGCGATTCCGGGACATCCGTCTCATCCGGCCGCAGCACATAGCCAAGATGCTGCGTGTCGGTATTCAACCCCATCGCAGACAGCCCAAAGTCGACATGCAGCATATCCCCATACTCAATAATCCTCCCGCCGGCTCCCTCATCCGCGCCGCGCTCTATCTCCATCACCCACGGCAGCGACTCGTCGACAACGCTCACGCTCGGCTGAAACCACGTCGAGAAATTGTGCGCCAGGATCTCCTCCCGCAGCCACCACTCCACGTCCCCCGTCGTCGTCCTCCCCGGCACGACGACCTCCTCGCTGAACGCCGTCGCGATCATGGCCCACGCCGTCTCCATGATCTCGCGGTACCGCGGCAGCTTCGACGCGGGCTGCGCCGCGATGAACTCGACCGCGATCTCGGGCTTGACGACCATCCTGCTGGTCCACTCGCCGCCGAGGCCGCTCGCCATGGCCTGGTACTCGCCCGCGTGCAGGCCGCTCGCGAAGGCGATCTCCGGGTGCGCGTTGATGGCGACGGTCGCCGGGTTGGCTGCCTCGAGCTGCTCTTTGAGGGTCTCCCAGACGTCGGTGGTCCAGCCGACGATGCAGCCCGGCTGCTGGGGCAGCGAGGAGGGGAGGGCGAGGGGCTCGGCGAGGAAGAGGCACGTGGTGCGGCGGCGGGCGGAGAAGGTCGTTGCTGGTTTGAGGGACCAGAAGACTGTTTCCTCGGCGTACTCGCGCTGGCTTATCTTCGGATGTGTTAGATGGCTTGGTGAGTCTAAAGATGGACGTGAGGGTGGTTTACCAGCCAGGCATCGACTCCATGTTTCTTGAGCAAGGCTGGGATCGTAGCTTTGCGCTCCTCGGTCCAGGCATCTTGCTCGCGGGCTTGTTCGCGGAGCGGAGGGAGAGTATTGTACTTTGGCTTGGGGTCGCCGACGACGGGCTCCCAGAGGAAGGCCGCCGCTGCGATGAGCAGGGTTAGCCAGTGCATCTTGTCAATGCTATCAATCCCAGGTAGATGATGGTATCACGGTCAATTGAGTGAGCTGACGGTGTTGAAGAGGGGTCTGGAGCTTGACGATGAGATGAGGGAAGCGAGATCGGATGACGTCCAAGCCCCGTTTGAGGCATGAGCTGCACATTCTGTTGCGTGGAGGTCGGCATCTTATCTAGTCCCGGAAAGGCAGCTGGGTTGCCGGAACCTTGAATCCTACGCTGCATGGATGCTGATCCCCGTTTCGGTGAGCGGCTCTCACCGAGGCCGAGCAACGCTTCTGGGGGAGTTAAATTTGCAGTGCTCATGCGTCCTTGGTTTTTTTTCTTCTTGCATACACAATGTCTGCTTTATGGTTAGATGATTGGTGGCTTACTTTCCAGCCTTGTGAGCTCTACTTACCCTCTGACGGAGAGAGAATTGCAGTGAACAGCCTTATGAGAGATGAGAATTCAGGGAAAACCCTGATTCTGTGAACGGCTGGCACCAGATGGCTTCCTGCCCATATGGGGTCTTCTCCAGCCTTCACTGCCTGCAGCCGCTCTTCCCATGGACAACTCCAAACACTCATTGCCACTACCTCCTTTAGCCTCTATACAAGGTGGTGTGATTGATCACCTGTGATTCCTCAGTCTTATGGTGACACTAAATGCCATTTTTGATCCAAAAAATTGCTGTGAGAAGAAGCCTTCCAACCGACCAACTCCAGTGAATCGCCCATGGTTGCATACGAATTCTCGCAACAAGACACCGCTGAAGTCTGTCTCAAACAACTCAGATTTCGACCTTATACACTGGGAAACGGCTTGAATCTAGTACATCTTATTGTGCTGCCATACCATTCTAGAATCCAGTTGTGAAGCTCTCTCGGGCGGTTTGAAATCCTCCGTCAGGTAAACTTCGTTCGCAACTCATGGTCCTTGACCGGTAGTCATGATATGTCTCACTAAGCAATGACTGCGTCTTCATTCCATCAAGAAGCGAAGTTCTAAATCTAAAAATAATATGGTACACGAGGTGACACTATCTCTTCATCTGGCCTGCACATTGTGAGTCGCAAGCCCGCATAATCAGAGAGTCAGTAGTCACAAAATCATTCCCAAGCCCACGCTCAAATCCAATGCGCCATCGGGTATCTTTCTCTTACAGGGGTATCATCCAAATCGTCCGTCGAATCTTCCGAACTTCTAACATCTTGTCACCATCCTTGGATGACTTCTTGTGGTTTTCATATACTTCATCTCTTCTTCATCCTTCCATCACACAACGCCAGCAATGACCAAGCTAAAGAGAGCGACCACCACATACACAACACCACGACTTTGACTCAGAGACACAGCAGCAGAGTCATCATCACTAGACGCAGTGCTCTTGGGGCCGTCACCAGTCTGCGTCGGCGTGGGGTTGGGGTCGTCAACATGCAGCACCTCGGTGCTTCCAACCCAGGCGTTCCAGTTGGTCAGACCGTCCGGGCAATCCGTCAGGATCTTCTTGCCCTCGATCTTGGCAATCTCAATACCGTACTTGGCCATCGTGATGACGACGTCGCCCCCCTCGGTGAAGGGCACGCTGCCGTGGTAGACGCCCTTGCCGCCGTCGGGGGTGGACGTCCAGTCGCCCTTCTGCGTCTTGCCGTTGACGGAGACGGTGACCTCGGCGGTGGAGTTGAGGAGGGCGGAGAAGAAGATGCGGTCCTGGACGACCTGCGACACGGCCATGGTCTTCTGCGCCTGGGTGACGGAGTTGCCGACCGTGCCGCCGTCCGCGCAGGCGAGGGCGGGCGAGCCGCGGTACCACGCCATGAAGCCCTCCTCGGCGATGGCGGCGGGGATGGCGCGCTTGTAGGTGTCGATGAGGTAGGGCAGGAAGTGGCGCCAGCCGTCGTGGGGGTGGTCGAGGGCGTAGTTGAAGGGGGCCTCGCCGACGGAGAAGGCCTCGAGGGCGTTGGAGCGGACGGGGCCGATGTGGTGAGACTCGCCGTAGTCGTTCCATGAGATGATTTGGACGAAGCTGTTGTGTGTTAGTGTGTCGTGGTCGTGAAATCACGGGAAAAGGGGGGTTCATACTCAGGCTGCATGTCCAAGACCTGCTTCCAGCGGTCATACCACAGATCGTCGCCACGCCAAACCCAGTTTTTCTTGTACCCGGGAAGGTTGGTGTAGAACCACGGGGAGACGGGCATCATGTAGGGCTTCCCCTGGAGAGCCCAGATGTAGGCAGCGTCTCCCTTGGTGTCCATGTTGGTGCTTCCAATGGGCCAGGCGTTCCAGCTGAACAGGCCGTCGGCGACGCCACCGGCAAGACTGAGGGCCTTCTCGGGAGAGACGGACGACCAGTCAGGAATGAAGAAGGCGCCCGTCTTGTTCTTGATCTCGATCCAGTCCTCGGCGTTCTCGGTGCCCTCGAACGTCGAAGCCACGGGCTTGCCGCCGTACTTGAGATACTCCTCGCGCTGGAAGTAGGTGTTTCCCATGTCGAGGATGGTCTCCACGGGCCACGGCGCACCGCCGTGCTCGCCGCCCATGTAGTCGAAGGAGAAGAGCAGGTGGAACCCGACCTTGGCGGCTGCAGTGAAGGCGACGTCGAGGGCTTCGGCGGTGTGGGGGTCCGTCATGCCCATGTTGAGAGAGAAGGCGTCGATGTGAGCCTCCTTGGCGAGCCTGAAGTCATCCTCAAAGTCGCTCATGGTGTAGTTCTTGGTGTTGATGAGCTGCGAGAGGATGTTAGGGGGGGTTTGATGATCATCAAACGGAGACGGGGGGGAGTGATCGGCGGCTTACCATGAAGTGGGCGATGACAGCCGCGGCCTGTACTTGGGTCACGGCGGCCAAGAGGCCCGCAAGGAATGTGATGAACTTCATCGTCAAGTTGTGGCGTGGGCCGTTTGGTCAAACGGGCGGGAAAGAAAGAGTTGAGCTGTCAAAAGCACGTTTGATCGGCGTGGGTAAACAGAATATGCAAACGGGTGAGAAGGACCCAAACAAAGGAGACTGAACAGCGAACCATGCGGCATTATGTATCGTGTGTTCCTGCCTCAACATCCGCTGCCCTCACTCGAGGACCATCCAGATCGGGTTACATGCCTCGCAGCTTCTGCCTTGAGACTGACAGGCTATCTCTGGCGTTTGCTGCGGCAGCCCCCACGGGTACGGTACGCCGCGATTGCGCCTGGGCATACGGATACACACCCCGGTATTGGCGACTGGCCTGACTCCATCGTGAGGACGCCCGGGTGAGTAGGCTTAGAGAGCCAACGACAGGTGGCGCAGGCCCTCCATGGTTCGTAGACTCAGACTCTGACCGTCAGAGGGGAGGAAGAGAAAGGGAACCCTCGGTTCCTGCAGGGTTTGGCCGTGGGCGCTTGCCCGATATGGCAACTTCTGAGGGACAAGGGGGTGCGGCCGTTGCGAGCCGCCGTTGGTTGTCTTCTGGGAACATGCTCGATGGGCTGAGTGGATCGTGCTTTTGCAGTGTTAGCTTGGATATTTGTGTGTATGTGTGTGTGTCTGTCTGCGGTGAGCTTCGTGCCTGCTGTGCCGTCAGGCTGCGGCGCGAAAGACGGCGGGCCAAGAGACATTACTTTGGCTAGAAGCCGCTCTTGCCGTGCATGGGAAATGACTTCGCCCGACTTTAGGCTTCATCAACTTTCCATCGCGGGAGATCAAAGTAGGTCGGCGGTGAAGCATGGCGATAAGGCTGTGTGAGGTGTCCTGGAAGAAGAACGAAGGCATCTTGATATCCCGCCATGTTGGAGACCAGCGGGCCAACGTCTCGTCGCAGTGAACATAACCCAGGACAAGAAGGGATTAGCAGCATCGACGACAAGGAAGTCTCCTGTCGGAGATCTGCCCAGCGGTTCGAGGTCTGGACCGTCCTGTCCAAACGCTCGCTCTCTGAGGTAGCCATGTAGCATCTGCCTTAAAGCCCTGCCGCGCTGTCGCCCTGTCATCAGGCTCTCGCCCGACATCTTAAGCTTGTTGGAGCAGACAAGGATTGCCCAACGCTTGGCCTCTGGGAGAATTGCGGACGACATGCCGCATCCTTCGCTAGCGGCTTCTCGCGCACCACCATTCCCACCCACGATCCCTGTCTCCTCGACTGCCTACACGTGCGGAATCGGCCGAGCTGACAACCCCCCCCTCCCATCACCAAAGAGACAGCTCGCTTGTGACTGCACCGGCAGCAAGGTACCCGTTTGCCAGCCTGCGATCAAAGATGAGAAATAAGCAATAATACCCTTTTTGGTCCTTCGTAGGCGAGACTCAGTGAGGAACAGCCGTGCGCCCTCGGAGCATAGCAAGGGTTTTTGCTATCAACAGGGGTTGTAATGGACAATTTTCTGCCCACTGTTTTCAGGCAGCACAGAGCACGATGGGGCAAGTCCCCGGCGGAGAGTAGAGTTGCTTGTCACCCTTCAAGACTTGGCTTTCTTCTCACCCTGGAGTCGTTTTGCCGTTTCGCCGCGCGCTCGTAGAGCGGACCAACCAGACCGACTAACAGAGGAAGACATCTTGCAGACTCGAAGACCGCAGCGCAGCATCAGCCAGCCAGCCAGCCTTGTGGACCACTAGATCCTGAGCCCCTCCCCGCCCCCTCCTCGGATCGCCTAAAGATAAAGAGGGAGCGAGACACGAGAAGACAAGCGGCGGAGCGCACGTCATCGCTGTGGGCTAAGTGTCGGAATACCGTCGAAAGGCATATACGGAAACCTAGCTACTGGCTGTTGTCGAATCCTTCTGTTTATTTTCAGTTTACGAAACGGCGAGCGGTGGGGTAGCATACGATTGGGGCTCCGGCGATGAGGATTGAGACGAGCGTCGAGGCGGAACCCCCCCCCTTCAAAGATGTGGGCGTCGCGCTGGGTTTCCGGTTGGAAAAAGTGCGTTATCGTCGGCCAATCGTCCGGACACCCGCCGAGGTCATCGCGACAGGGGTGACGAAGGCCTCATCGGACGAGGTGGGAGTCAGAAAATCACCGCAAGCATCCCTGTCCTCATGTCAGCTACATAACCAACTTCCTCCGCTACCTGAATTTCTTCCGGGGCATCACGGAGTGCGAACACAAGATGAGTTAGGCAGTCGGGAGGAACCTAGCGAAAACGCAGAGTGATGAGGGTAAAAATTGAATGAGAAAAGGACCCTGCAGCCTGCACCAACAGGCTGTTCAGCAGAGACTCAAGCTGCCCGCTGCCAAAAATCCGCTGCCACCCCATGTCCGCTCCACCGCTCTAGGCTCCTTGCAGTCGAGTCGCAGTGAGCCCAGAGCCACCGATTCGGCCCGCATGTCACCGTCTCTAAACCAAAGAGCGGAAGTCATTCGCCAATTGGTGCGGCCAACCGCGCTTCCCTCACTCGCCTGAAGGCCGAAGTGGCGGGTACTCGGCCTGCTGTTCCGTGTTTCCTCGTCCGCTGGGTTCAGCCCTGGAGATGTTTCTGACGACATTTATCCACCCCAGCGGCTCATGAAGCACCAACGAACAACCAGCACAACAACGTACGGATAAGCAAGCTGCTCTTAGGTCGGGGGTTTGATTGTTCCATTGAGTTGATCCGGCCGAGTCTCGGATTTGCATCCTATAATTGCCGGCCTCTTGGTCCCTACATCAGACTTGGCTTGTCGTCTTTATGATGTTCACCATTGATGCTTCTAGGCTCCCAGTGAATTGTGGGCGGGCTTTGGTGCAATTTTAGCGCCTCATATTGCCGTCATTGATGAAGTTTCGCTAAACCAAGACTCTGAGCATGTGATGAGCGTCTAGTATGATGTCCATACGAAATGCAATGTCATTGAGATCACATACCTAATGCGCAAAAAAAGATCGGGAACGCTGATGGAATGCTGAGTTCAGAGATCTCTTTCATCAAAATCAAGGATACGAATTCCCTGTCACATAAGCCATAATCTGGCGTACCTAGCGCGTTGCAGCCACTGTTTGGACTAGATCGTGGCGCATTTAGGCAAGGTAGGTACGTACAGACGGGCTGCAGCCTAGAATCCTTGACGATCGACATATTGACGACTTCCCCCCCTTACGTCAACAACTTGGCCTATGTTCTCTTTTTCAAACTCCTATTAGAACAAGAATCTATACGACAACATGGTATATTTTCCCGACGAAGTATGGACGTTCATCTTCGCCCACCTCGAATTTGAAGCTCGGGGACCCGATTATACGGACGAGAACGACCCCGGATCAGAGGGCCTCGCAGCACTATCACGGCTATGCCGCACCTCATCTCGATTTCTGAGGCTCGCTCGACCATTTCTGTACCGCAGTCTGCCCTTATCAGATTGGAAGCTTCACAAACGTCTCATGCACACGCTTCATCAGAACCCACACCTCGCGCAGATTGTAGAGAACGTCACCCTAGGCGAGGGGGTCTTCAACCGCGACGACATCACGTCACTCCTTCTTCCGTATTACTCGGAGTCATCTCCGCAATCTGATTCGAGGTCTGCCGCCATCGAAGCGGCGCTCGGAGTTGTGGCTGATGGCGAGGAGTGGCCTGAGGGCGTGCCTGATCTCTGGTTCGCTCATTGTGCCACCGTTCTGCCCAACTTGAAGTCGCTGGAGTACGCGACTCGAAGCTTCGACACGCTGTTCCCGGAGATCATCACACGGGCAGCTAATCAGGGCGTCAATGAACCCGGCGTGGAAGAAACCTCGTTGGCATCACAGACCCAGCAAGGTACGACTCCAGCTTCAGCTACGCTGCCGCAATCGTCTTTGCCACTGGCGAAACTCGAAGAGTTCCGGGTCAGGAACCAAGATACGGAGATGGCTGTAGATTTGGTCAACTACCAGGACCTGTTCCTCCTGCCCCAGCTAAACACTTTTCGCGGCTGGGCCGTGGAACTCAATACCAGGCTTGCAGCAAGTGCCCAGACACCACGAAGATTGAGCTCTTTGAGGTACGCGCACTTCATAGATTCTCTCGCCGACGCCGACGGCATTTACGACCTCCTGCGCACATGTCCCTCGTTGCAGACGTTGGAAATCGCCTGGGGATCATCCACTGTTGGAGACAGCGAGCTCGATTTTGATCATATCGGCAGGGTTCTACGCGAACACGGCACAGGCCTGGTAGAATTGGATTTGGATTGCCGGGAATGCTTCTCGTTTGAGGAGGCAGAGTGGAACGGCAAGATCGGCGACCTACGGGGCTTACAGAACTTGAAGCACCTGTCGGTTCCAGAACCTATCTTGCTAGGCAAAGAGGATGATCTTCTTCCCAGTCTGTCCAACGTCGGTGACAGTGACGAGGAAGAAGATACTCCGGACGAAGATCCGATTTCGGAGGACAGTTTGGAAAGCCTTCTGCCAGAGTCTTTAGAGACGTTGCGTTTCTATAGCGTGTACGACGAGGCTGAGTGGGTGCGGAAAAGTGTCCAGGGGGTTCTTTCTAGCCAACGGCTGAAGAAGCTCGAGGAGGTGCAGTTGGATGATTGCTGGCGCTTCAACGTGAAATGGGACAAGACTGGTTGGCGAAGCAAGAAGAATTCGGGCAAATTGATCTTTTATAAATAATTCAGAACCATGGCCGGATCATATTCGCGAACTTATCATTTCGTCGAAAACGAGATCGTTCGAGTTTGAATAGCGTCCATGTGTCTTTCAGCTCTTTATGCCCAGAGCTACTATCCTGTCAGTGAAGTGCATCGCTGACCCAAGCAAGTTCATCGTTCACCACCATGAAGTGCATTCCTCTCTCGTAAACCCGACCATTACATAATGAGTAGGTTCGCATACAAGAAAGCCTTTTTTTTTTTTTTTCGTTTTTTGCAA
>JABGLZ010000815.1:41013-52796 GCA_014705045.1 Colletotrichum theobromicola
TAGTGATGACTTTGCGAGCTGTCGTGATCACATGCACCCCAGTGAAGGCTGTGCAAGCCAAAAGATTATTTTTCTGCCACATGCAGTGATATGCTGGAGGCCTAACAGAAGCCTGATATCAGATTGCTTTGCTGAATTTCGAGATGTGAGGTCGGAACCCAACCTTAATCTAGTACCATGCGTAAATAGCCCGAACTTCCGGCGCTTGGAAAAGGGGGATTTTATCTCTTGTGTATCAATTCCCTTGAGAAACCAGCATTCTTCGCAAATCTGCTGGTTGACACATATCCTGGCGCAACTCCTCCACATCATCAGACACATACTCATAACACCAGAAGAATACTTCACTGCGAGACGCATCCATTCGCAGCTCCCAGCAAGTCGACAATTTAGTCTTCAAACTGCCTCATAATATGACGTACAGAAATCCTTCAGCGGAAGCTATCGCCCTAAGCTGGCCCGAGGACGATACGTCTCATGGATCGGCAACTCCCTTGGAATCTGTCGAGTGTCGACCAGGCCAGCTCACCACCGCAAGACGAATGTCCAACGCCAACCCGCGAGGAGCCGAAGAGGTACCTCCCATATCACCCGCCGCTGGTAGTCAACGTTTTCAACCATGGAGGATCTAGTGCTGGCGGTTCCCACACATGTGGCTCGGAGCCAGTGGGTACGGGAACGCACGGTGTAGTCGCCCTGAATAGCGGCACTGTCGAGAACGCTGGCGATGCAGTTGCCAGTCTGAGGTCACAATTAGCCGCTTTATCGGAAAAGGTCGGACGGCTGTCTGTAAAAACGTCAACACCGGGACTTGTGATAGACAGTGGGTTCTGGAGCACGATGGATGTCCGACCTAGTAATAAACCTCAGCGAATAACGGAAGGGCGTGTGGATTTCTCCAAAGATTTCAAGTCAATTCCGTCGGTAACGACAAGCCTATACTCTCTGGATGTGTGCAATGGCGCGAATTGTCGGGTAAAAGTCTTTGCCACGACTGTTGACTTGAAGGGCTTTACTATGTGTGCTATCAGCTGGCATGATACAAAGATATACTCCTGTGGGGTCTCGTGGATAGCGATAGGAGAGTGATATGTTTAGCACGGTACGGAAAGTTTAGTAGACGATGAGAGCAGTATTATTTCCCAAAACGTGCTGGATGTATCATGCGAACGCAAGGTGCCTGATTCTGATTTGAGCTAGGTCCTGGTTGGTCGTCGTGAATATAAGTATCTCAACGCTCAATAGGGTCTCGGGCACCAATCTTGGGGAAAACCGCTCATATTCGCTCGAGACGGCTCGTCTTGTCTGGTTGTTCTGGTGACGATAGAAGCAGAGTAACATCCATTGATAAATGTTCCTGAAGATCAAACACCTGGACGGAGAAGCCTCATTTACCCCAAGACTCCACATCGGCAATTCGATAATAGCAAAAGATAATTAAATACAGCGGAAGCCTGACTTTCCAATTCTCAAGGGACCGTTTACTTCGCTCACGTCGTCACTAGTCGTCTCCGATCACTACATGTATCGTATGGCTGGGATGATCTGCACTAGGCGGTTTGCCAGAGTCTACGACCCTGGACATTAAACACAACTCTCCCTCCACTTTGGGTTGGACAGCTCCAGCTCGGTTAGTCTGAAAACTTTGTAAGTGAGGATCGCCGCCATACGCAACCTGCGGAATGGCTGCAGTAAGGTACAGAGGTCGAAATGGCGCACTATTCTTGTGGAATCCTATTGATCTAGCCTCATCCACAGTCAACTCCGATGTATAATGCAGCTTCAGAAAGCCTAGCTACTAGCAACGCTCGACACTTATGTCCAAGTTAAATAGAGGATAGTAAGTTATATGTGATTGAATCCAGAAGATGTGAGGTACCGGGAAAGACCCTTCGAGAATCTCAAACTACACTCAACCTACTGAGTAAGTAGGTAGTTATTGAGTCAAAGTGAAACGGTTTAGAGTTATGGCGAAAGACTCTTCTGATATTAGCACTAACAGAGCCGGTGCAATTTGCAAACATGACTGATATCCAATTGGCCTATTCAATTGCTACTGATACATCGCCGTAGAATGATCTTAGCTACTTCAATCTGATCGGGTTCTTTTGCGGACTCCGAAGGCGTCAGAAACTTGCCTAGGGTTACACCTGCCAAGTTCCCCACGTATCGTCTCCTTGTCGAAAGGAGGAGGGACAAAAGTCAACATTGGCAACAACAATAAATTGCGCCTTCCTTAAGGCTCCAGGTCATCTGGAAACTTTCTTGTCTAAAAAAGCACAACAGCAAGACGACTCAGATTTAGCATTACTTATCGTAGTCTGACAGTCTCCGGAGGTAGTGCCGTCACTGAGGTCGCGTTTCACCTCCAGCTAAGCGCGACTCATGTGAACACTCTTACGAGGGCAATGCATTATTAGTTTAATTTGCGCAGACAGCATTTGTAGATGTGGTATGAAAGAACGTTCATTAAGATTTTTAGAGCTGGATTGGAAGCGTGCTTTGGAGAGCTGAGATTCTCAACTGCCCGGCGACCTATGGATACCGGGCTCCATGTCTACCTAGGTAGTCCACCTTGATTAAGCCGGGGTAAATACCCACTCCCCCGGCCAAGACATGTTGCAGATAATCGATTACGTACTCGGCAGCTCGGTTAAGCACACCCTGCGCCTTGCTAACGAATTATGTGGCAAGTTCAGCTTTTTTGATCGCCGTCCGCACTGGGATTTTCGCACACTCTCTCGTCAGCAACAACGTTGCATTCGCATCACTAAGAGAGACGGCAGCACTGGAAATGGTAGTAGCCTGACTAACTCGAGGGAGCAGGACAGACACAACGGGCTGTATGCAACGCCTGTCAAATTTTTTTTTGAGAACAGCTTCATAAGGTTGATTGAAACGGTGGCTTTGGTAAGGCGCGCCCGTTTCTCTCTCTTTGGAGAGCACCGTCAGTTTCGCAGATCTCTTCCGTTTTCGACATCGTCGTATTGAGTTGCGATGTCTTTGTCGTTGCCGTCCATACCCTACCCACCTCCTGGGGATGGCATTTGGAATCCTGTGACGGCGACCATCAACTGGTGTGAAGAAGTAGGTTTTCACTGTCTTGTGTTGCTTTTCTTGGGGACGTATTCACGGACGTTGATGTACTCGGTGAAGCTGATCAGTGTTCCCAGGACTACTACGTCTCACCATACGTGGCTGAGGTTGTAAATACGTTCACAAATGCCATTTTCGTCTACTTGGCAATGATTGGGATTTCTAGCTGTATCAGAAACAAGCATCCTAGTGTCTTTCTCGTTGCATACATTGGTTACATGACAATCGGTCTGGCCAGCGTCGTCTATCACACCACCTTGAAATGTTCGTTGTTCCCAGAGATTCTGACAACGGCGAAACTGACTGATGGCAGACTGGATGCAACTATTTGACGAGTTGTCTATGATATACACCACATGCATCCTCTTCTATGCAGTGTTCTCCCATGGCAAATCCACTCTAGGCCAAGGTCTGCTTGGCCTCTTCATCACCAGCCTAGCCATCTTCATCACCGTTTACTACCACTATCTCGGCGACCCGGTCTTCCACCAAGTCATGTTCGGCATCCTCACTGCTACGGTCGTGTTTCGAAGCCTCTACATCATGGAGAAGATCCTGCGGCCCAAATGCAAACCTCAAACCAAGTCTGAGTACCTTGATGTAGACCTGCTCAAGACCATGTGGACCCTGATTGCATGTGGTCTAAGCGCCATAGCGATCGGCTTCCTAGCATGGAATCTCGACAATATCTTTTGCTCGCAGCTGCGCGTCTGGCGTCGCGAACTAGGCTTGCCTTGGGGAGTGCTTCTTGAGGGCCATGGATGGTGGTGAGTTCTGCAACCCAGTTGTCTTGAGACTGACGAGACGCTGACAAAAGGAAAGGCATTTGTTCACCGGAATCGCTTGCTACATCAATGTAACGTATGGGCTCTGGCTGCGTTACTGTCGCGATGGCAAGAAGCGAGAGGTTGTACTAGTCTGGCCCTCAATCTTTGGTTCCGTCCCTACTGTAGAATGTATTCGACGCTTGGGCGAGGGTTCGAAGAAGCTCAGTGCTAAAACTGAATGATCTGCAGTTGCAAGTTTGAGAAGACACGTCAGATATGAGGCATTCAAGCTATGGAAGCTTTCCTGTCTGTATTTCAGGCCAGGAAAATGTACCACGAATAAACATACCCTTGCTTCGCATACTGAGTGAGGAACATCAACAAGTCTAACCACCAAGTACCGCATTGTTAGATAGCAACATGGCAATTGACGGCAACATGAATAAAGACTCGCAGCAGATCGGTTCAGGTCATTGCTATTGATTACTCGTAGGTCTCAAACTACCTCTTCTCTTGGCGAGACGTGAGCTTTTTTTGTTGATCCTGTATACGAATTTCCTCGGGAACCTGTTAATTTTAGGTCAATGGTCCATCAGAATCAGCAATTTTCCCGACCGGCCCACCACAGCACATGTCACCATTGTTTGGGCCTGCCACCAGGTAAAAGAGGGTGGCCTGTCGCTGAAACTACGGCATCGTATTAAGGGGCCTGAATGCCAAGACGTCCGCCTGGGTAGTCTATCAGGATATGTCGTCTTTAAAGTTTAAGGCCCCGTTCCAGATCTTTTTACAGAACGTGGTAGCCAACCAAGCGCCAGAGATGGCACTAGATATTCTGTCAAAGCACGTGTGATCGCGCACCACAGCCACAGAATCCACCTTCCGTGTCGTAAGGCCAAGACTAGGCGTAAAAACATCAGCTTCGTTCGCCCTATTCTATGTAAAGATGGAAGTCGTCGGCCTTTTGCCCGGAAAAGTCTTACAAGACTAATTATTTGCAATGGGAGGGGAAGTGTGATCTGGGGGTAAATCTTCTCCTGACTCCTGAGCATCCATGTGAAAATGCGCAGTCTATTGATAGGTTGGGTTCATTCTTATGCTGGCCATGCACCATCCGGCCGAACCGTGTTTGAGACCATCCCCATGGAGTTGCCGAGAAAGACTGTCAGCCTTTGGAGCCCAGGTGACTTTTCGTTTGTGTCCACATTGAGAGCAGAATGTCTACTTGCCTCCATACAGACCCAAACCGGCACATTCAGCTCGTCGAGTCATCATATGTTTTCTACGGATGGGCAATATTTCAGGAGTTGATGCCAAGGCTGACCTGACTCAAAAGGCTAGCCTTCATTGCTCGATTAGGAAATTTGTCTTGTGACCTTTTTCAAGATGGCGTTGAACGAATATCATAAAAGGTGACCACGACCGCTCTGTCATAGTCCTCTTTCTGCTCACGCTTCACTCATTCAATAATCAAAGACTCAAGCTTTTCGTCATTCCTTATCTACCATCACAACAATTAAAGGTTATTAAAACTTCTACACGTCATTCAAAATGCAATTCTCCGTTGCTATCAGCGCCATCCTCTCGGCCATGGCCGTCCAAACCGCATTTGCTGCCACCGTACGTACCATATGATTCTCCGATGGGCAGAACAGTAACTCATGAGTAACAGTGTGACGTCAACGGGAAGAAAGAGAATTGTTGCTGGGGCAAAGACAACGCATCTTGCCTGAAACAGAATCCCAACAACGAGATCTGGTGTTCTAAGGACAAGGCGAACTACTGCAGCAGAGTCATGAAGCAGGGCACCGACACGCCCGTCTCCGCAACTTGTGTAAGTACATCAACGACTGACTTTTGCTGGCCATATCGCTTACTCGTTTCATCAGGACGCCGATTGCTGCGATACTGTCACCGGCTGGGGAACCGGATGCCCCAAATAGAGTCGAATCGTTGCATTCGTCTCGTTTCGGGCCATCGTGGAGTTTGTTTTTTACGCATCTAGTTGTCCAATTCAGCGTTGACATTGGGATATCCATCGTTTCGTCTAGGGAGATCTTCATGTATCTTATGTACGCTGCGACTAAATGATTACCTTATGCATGTGCATTATACAGAATTCGCTTCATGCCCCAGCAATACGTGAGCTCACCTTACGGCTCTAATTCTAGTGCAGCACGCGCAAAATGAGAAGAACCAGTGTTCATCCTCGTGGAAACACCGAGTACTGTTTCCTAATCCCAGTTTGCCAAGATGTGGCGCTCGCTGCCCAGCCGAGCCGTTTTTCCACTTCACACTGAAAAGCCCTAGCTAAGTGTGCAACGCAGGAAAGCGGCACAGGAGGCCGCCCATTGCAGGCTCCATTATGAACTCATGTTTAGATAAAAGATGAGTGAGTGCACTCTTAATTCAATTTCAATTGATTTGCACCGCAACCAATCTCAAGCATCATCTCTCGCCTGCCTCCTCCGCCGACTCAACACGATGAACGTCTCCCCCAGCCAAGACGGCGCTGGGCCAATTGTCCGACTAAGATTGCCCAATGATTGGCCTAAATTTGAGGTCAAGAATGAGTTCAGCGATACCACGGAAACGTGCTTCGTGCGTCTCGCTACCCAATTCGCCGCCGGCGAGCTCGGCCTTGCTGGATACATGGATGGGCTATTGTCGCATCTGCAGAAGGACGGCCCAAGACACAAGTGGGATGTGCCGGTCAAGAACGGGATCGCCAACTTCATGGAGCTGGACATGTTTGCTGGAGCGGTAAAGAGATGGTTTCTAGAGCCGGGCTTTGTACCGGGGGAAGAGGAAGGTGAATCATACCCCCGTCGGCTTTTGCGGTGCCTCTAGCAGAACCGGCATGGCGCGAGACTGAGCTGACTCTTTCATCGGTGTACAGACATATTCAGGTTTAAGGACTTGGCCATTCTTGCGTGGACGGTCAACGACCCTGGCGAATTTGATCGTCGCCGCCAGCAGACAGGTCTTGACACGAAATCTCTCACGCCAGAACTGGCCGATCTGCTCCTCGTAGTCTGCTATTGCAGGCGTCACACAGCCCTCTTCGCCCACCTCATCAAAGCCTTACCGGAGCCTCCTCCGCAGACAACTTTCGATGCCGTGGAGTGCCACGTGCTGTACAATACCCGCGTCAATCCCAGTCCGAGTCTCTTCCAGCACTCGCCGAAAGCGAGCACCAACTCGTCGGATGAGATCACCCTGTGGACCGAGATCCTCAACTCGCGCTGGCTGCATGATCCGATCGACGGGGAGAAGAACCAGTTTCTGGCTATACATGTCGGCACCATGGCCGTATTTTCGACGGAGACAGACGGCAGCGCGGCCATGGGCTCGCCGAAAATGAACGCGTTTTTTGTCGCGTTGGCGCAGAGGGGTCTGTATTACGACCTGCCATCGGCCGGCAGGCTCCTCGCGTCGTGTAAGTCCGTCGAGCAAGCACGCGAGTTCCTGGCCATATTCCCACCGGAGAAGATGAAGCACGGCCCCGAACCGTCAGCATATGAATCTGGATCCGTGATTGTAGATATCGCGAGCTCGCAGCAGGCGGACGAAGAGGTGAGGTTGGCGATTATGGAGCTTGCGCTGGAGGAGATTGGAGGGATGGATGTGAATGCTACGGTGCCGTCCAACCCGTGGGAATATGATATGCCGGGCTGTCCGAGGTCACCGCATATGAATGGGCTGCATGCGGCGGCGTCTCGGGGGGATAGGGCGTTTGTTGAGTTGCTTATTCGGCACGGAGCGAGGGTAGAGGAGAGGGAGACGGTTACGGGGCTGACTGCGGCTGGGTTTGCGAGGAAGGAGGGACATACGGAGTTGGCGAGGTGGCTTGAAGGACGGACGAATGAGGGCTTTCCTGATCCTATGTCTTAGGGGTGAGGAATTCATCAAGTTGAGTAGATGCATTGGCACATTAGACGGACAACGGTCTTACAATGTTTGCCTCACTTCTTGCACTCAGAAATTATGACTTATCGCTTCGACACTAATGGCCTCTTGAAACATTTCTCATATGTGGAAGCGGGATCGCAATTATATTGAGCTGGCCATACCATGCGGCTGGATAAATGAGGAAACCTGTCGGGCCATGCTGCCATCTGAAGGCCAGCTGTACATCGAACCCGCTAACCAGCTCAAGAGGTTTAGAAGAGTATTTCTCTTTAGTAAAGAGACAGTCAACAGAATCTGGGCCTGTTGATGTTTATCAATTCTCTCCTAACGATTAAGTAGACTTAACAACGTCACCTCGCGCTATGCCATCCTCGTTCAATTAACATTGCTAGGGTATGATTGGTCCGGCTCTGGTCTCTTTGGGCGACCGAGCTGCTGGATTTGGCAAGCAACATCGTCAACCCCACAATCTCCGCACCAGCATCTGTGGGGTTGGCAGTTGATCATGCGACTAAGAGCGGAGAGGGTGCCAGTGAAGGTCCTGGTGCCTTGGCTTTGGCGCGGTGTATTCGTCGTGGGGTTCGATCTCAAGCGCGGATTGGTGCGGCACAGGCCGACGGGAATCCGGAGAAGTTGGCAGCGAGCTTCCGACTTATAAGTAAGGTAGAGACCTGCCCTCATAAAGATAGAAGCTATGCTAGATCCTGAGCGAGGGATTGGATTGCATCACGTACATCTCGAGGGACGAAAACGGTCAACATGTTGTTCAACCGGAGCTCAACTCTGCTGGCCGCCGTGTTCTCGGCCGGCCTCACAACGGCCTTTGAGAACCCAGTGAGAGAACCTGCCCCCGACCCGTCACTCGTTTACGCAGACGGCAATTACCACCTGTAAGTACCTCACCGAATGTGAAGAATCTCGATTTAGGAACCTTGGCTGATCCCCAATGGCAGCACGTTCACTTCCTACAACAAAATCACCATCGTCCGCTCCGACAAGCTGAGCGGCCTCCCCAATGGTGAGCAAAAGACTATCTGGACAGACACGAACACCACCCGCAGCGCCAACATGTGGGCGCCCGAGCTACACCAGATCGACGGCGTCTGGCACATGTTCTACTCCAGCTGCGACGCAAGCCTCTCGTGCTGCGACAGCTGCTCCACGCGTGTTCTGCGAGGCTGCGATGCTGCTGGCCCTTACGACTGCGAGTTCCAGCATCTTGCCGACTTGATCCCGCCCGAGGGTTCAAGGGGAGGCCTCGACAACAACTTTGCGTTCAGCATCGACGGCACGTTTCTCGAGGTCCCGGGTTTTGGCAGATACCATGTTCTGAGCATCAGAGACAACGAGTTCAACCAAGCCCTGGCCATCACGCAGCTCGACACGGATAGCTGGACGGTTGGCGCATGGCATGTCATCTCTATCCCGGATCAGCCATGGGAGAGGAACATCACCGGGGCCAACCCACCTCCTTCTGACGACTTGATCGGCGTCAACGAAGCACCCCATGTAAGCTTCACCGCAAAAAACGATTCTTCCGCATTTACTAATAGTCGTAGCCCCTGTACCACGGTGATGACATCTGGCTGTGCTACTCCGCTTCCAACTGCGCCACGCCCAACTACTCCTTGGGCCTCCTCCACTGGAACGGCGGCAACCCCCTCCTGAAGAGCTCCTGGGACAAGACAGGGCCAGTATTCTCCCAGGCCAATGGGCTCTACGGTACCGGACACAACTCCTTCTTCACTTCCCCCGATGGAACCGAGATTTGGGTGAGTTTTATAAACAGCATTGATTAGGACAGCCATACTGACGTGGTCGACAGAACGCTTTCCACGCGACAAGGAACTCGGCAGGATCATGCGGCGGAGACAGATTCACGTCCGCTCAGATCGTCACGTTTGATGAGAACAACACCCCGAACTTTGGAGTCCCACAGCCGTTGGGGGAGATCTTGACACCTCCGAGCGGGGAAGCAAATTGAAGATGTTGAAGAATCTCTATGGGTCAATAGTGTTATTTAGATCGGCTTTATTACATGGACCAACGCGAATGAGTTAATGGCAAGACTTCTAATGATCACCAATCGGTGGCTTGTGAATCGGAGCGCATTACATAAACTTTGGCATTGTAACAATATCCCTATACGTGCCCCTTTCATCTACCGGGCCCAACGACCCAGGCACATGAGCCGTCGCGCGATTGACGCGCAGAGGCGGATGTGCCTCGAGGTACGTGCTGGCTGCGACAGTTCACTTCATTCACGCGCCAGCGGCGGAATCACATGACGAAAATGGGCTTTATTCTTGCCTGTAGGTTTATTGCAGGTCGTTGTCACTCATTCAGTCTGGCAGAAACGACTATGCGTGACTCGCGAGTCGACCGTTGTGACGGACTCTGACGAAACTGAACCACTGCCGGTAAGCTATATAGAGGACGTTTCGTGTCATTTCAAGGATCTCTGCAGATCATGTTGAATCTGCTTTGGCAGTGCTTCCATGCCACTGGAAACGGTTCTCGTCTTGCCTGATGCTTGTGTCGCGTCTGCCTGACATGTGTAGATCTCACGACATAGCGTGGACCTTGGTTTCTCTCTGTTAGGCTTTGTCTACAAGCTCTGTCAATGGCTATTTATTCCTCTTCATACAGACCCGGGCAGCCCTCGAAATTGAGACGTTGGCCCTCGAGTCGCGCGGAAGCATCTCAGCGGCACATCAAGTTCAAAGTACACACAGCTGTGACGTAGATGGCGACATGTCCTATCGCGCCCTCATACATCTATCCAGATGCATAGTCTAGACCCTCGAGAAGGATATGGTTGGATCTCCATTGTATATATATGTCTGGTCTCTGGCATACTCTCTCTGACAATTCGAGCCGGGCACATGGCAATCAATCAATGATAGCATTCAGTATGAGCCCAAGAGATATTTAATAGGGAGACTGGCTCGCAAAATCATACGTTAATAATATTTCTACACGAAAAATAGATTAGCATGAAGTCTTGGTTCGACGCAAGATGTCTTCTCTCTTGCGGTTATATTGTCGGTTGCGGGTGGTACGGCATGCTTAACACCATCCGCCTCACGTTGATAGTGGCGTCTTTCATCTGCTGTCAAGTGTTAGATACACATCCGCCGTGAATAATCAGGTGCCCAGAAGTTGTAACAGAATTCTAGTCTCAGATTTACGAGATCAGTCTTCTCCTTAAGTTTATTTGTCTCCACGCTTTTGAGAGAAGGACTTATCTAACGTTCTTGGACTGTGGAAGGACGAGATTGGTTTGCTGGGTATATGCTATGCAGGAAAGACTTCTCATTTTTATAGCTCAGCTCTTTAACACACTGCCCTAGAAAGCTTGCCCTGCCTGGCCTTCCCGTTTCCTTGTGCCTGAATAGGGTACCAGAATCGTCTGGTGAGATTCCCTCCATCATGTTTCCCGCCCAATCATCGGACCATCAGACAAGATTCTCCTATATTAAAAAGGTCTGCGAGAACTCATGAGCTCAGAACACTAGACAAAACGAACCCTGCTTGCATCTGTGCAGGAATGAAACGAACCGGTTGGAGACGTGGCAGCTCTTTTTAATCTCGGATCGCGGGTAAGTCTCAAGAGACGTAGGACGTGGAAGTAAGCGGCGTCGTCCGTCACGAGTCTCGTATTCGCAAGAACACTCTCGAAATGATATTTTATCTCGCCAGGCCAGTCTCGCTGATCACATAGGCAATGCCTCCCACACAAAGGCAAGCCCGGATAGTCATCAGAAACAATAATCACAATCTGGACGGACATTTGCCTTCTATCCATTCATCAGGTCCAACTCCTCTTTATATACAATCCTCCCACCCTCACTCACGATACAACCCCTCCTCCAAAACCCACCCCCTGACCCTATCCCCAAGCAACCCCCTCAACCCCTCCCCATCCCCCCGCCCCGCCATCTCCCTAACCCTCGAACTGCTCACCACAACCTCCCCCTCCCTCCCCTGCACCAAGTCAACCCTCAC